>PVIC010009515.1:27813-45425 GCA_004025085.1 Thryonomys swinderianus
GCGCCTGCCTCGCAAGCGTAAGGACCTGAGTTCGATCCCCGGTTACCACATATAATGCTGGGCGTGATGGCTCACGCCTGTAATCCCAGCACTCGGGAGGCAGAGACGGGAGGATTGCTGAGTTCGCGGCGGCTTGCCTGGGCACCATAGTGAGCTCAGGGCCAGCCTGAACTACAAAGCAAGACCCTGTCTCCAAAAAAGCAAAAAAAAAAAAAAAAAAGAGTATCTAGCGCAGTAATATAGTGACTCTAGAATGAAAAAATATGTATATTAAAAATGCTTTGCTGTGGGCCGGAGGGTTAGCGCAGTGGTTCCGGCGCCTGCCTCACAAGCACAAAGACCTGAGTTTGATCCCCGGTAAACCACATATAATGCTGGGCGTGGAGACACGCCCAACAACAATCAACACCACATACCACAATGCCGGACGTGGTGGCTCACGCCTGTCATCCCAGCACTCGGGAGGCAGAGACAGGAGGATTGCTGAGTTCGCGGCGGCTTGCCTGGGCACCATAGTGAGCTCAGGGCCAGCCTGAACTACAACGCGAGACCCTGTCTCAAAAAAGCAAACAAACAAACAAAAAAATGCTTTGCTGTGTGTGTTTTTTATGTACTAAATCAGAGTTTTCTTTTTAAGTTAGGTGGCCTCCTCTGCCTCTTTGCTTTTTGTCGGAAGTGGGATTAAGGGTAGTTATCCTGGTTTTCCATGCTTATTGGCTTCCTTTGTGTTTTGTCTGTCAGCTCTTCTTTTGGTCAATTCTTATGTTAATCGTGCTGCCTATGCAATGCTTTCCTTAGGTTTGGTTTCTCTCTATGTCCTTTTAATCGTTTAAATCTAACTGGAGGCAAAAAATGCTTTTATTTTCTATTAATTTCTTTAGTAAAGCCTAACGAGGCCCTTATTCTATTCTTTCCCTGCCTGCTGACCCCCTTTTCGTATACTTAGGAAGCAAGCTCTACTACCAGTCCTCAATTTTTGAGTTATTGAAACATATGAAATTATTATAAAACATTTCTGCCAATTAACAGTTTCCTTAAGGAGGACACAGGTGTATTGCAGAGGGAGAATCGTGCTTTTCAGGTGCAAACCCTTGGTTCCATCCTCAGCACCACACATACATATAGATAGTGCCACTAGCCTTTTCGATGTATCATTTAGATCTGTAGTCCAGAAGCGAAACTGGCATCCGTAATTTTGTTTTGCTCAGAGCCCAGGCCCCGAGTTCAATCTACAATGCCACTGCCTCTGCCGTGTTACTGTTACTAGGTTATCACTGACATTCATTCACCTGACATTGATTTAGTACTTGCTATGGGCTGGGCACTCATAAGAAGTTGCATGTGCTAGGCCATTTCATTCTCTCAGCCAGAGCAGTTGGGAAGCAGAGGGCGAGGGTCATCTAAGGTCTTGTAGCTGGAGGGTAGGGTTGAGATGTGATCCCCGGGCCTTCTGGCTTGGCTCCTCTGCTCTTTTGCCTTTTGTGTCTGTTACTGAGACACCCCACCCCATCCCATCTCTGAGTTATTGTAACACCACGTTTGAAAGCAGTATCCTTCTAACTGTGCATTTGCCATCTTTCCCAGACTGGAAGACCTGATTCCTGTTTCCTGAGATTTGATGTGACACTAGGATAATGCAGAGAAAGCAGAGTTCCAAGTATGAGCAAAAGTGCCTGGGTCTTTTTCTCCCTAATTGTGGAATCTAACTTCAGATCCCTACATTCCTGACAGTTTTCTTTGGTTTATCTTTGTGAGTGCCAATCTTCTATTCTTTCATAGTGTGAGACTAGCTCAGTGAGGTATTAAAATAACCTGCTTCTTCAAGGGAACCTAAATCTAAGGAATGTTAGTGTGGAAGATAATATCTGTATATAAAGTATTAAAATCTCGAAAGAGGCCTGGTGTGGTAGCTCATGCCTGTAATCCCAGCTCCTCTGGAGGCTGAGGCAGGAGGATCTAAAGTTTAAGCCCAGCCTGGGCAAATTTTGTCTTAAAAGTGTGTGTGTGGGGGGGTGGGCACTGCTGAGGTATAACTGAGTGGTAGAGTACTTGCCTGGTAGGCATAGGCTCTGGGTTTCACTCACCGCACCACTATAACAACAGCATCAACTACAGCAGAAGCCATAGTAAAGCTTTCAAGTATAGTAAAGGTGTCAAGTGACAGGGAGAGACTGTCTGGAGCTTTTAAGGGTTAAAGAGATTATCCCCTATTTATTATTCTAGGGACTCAGCCTATTTATGTACCTGTTAACATCCTGCAATTACTGCTTTCTGGTTAGCCTCTAGTAATATCATCAAACATCCTATCTCTTCTTCAGCAACATGAACCACAGGTGACAACAGTTTGCAGTCAGCCAGAGGTGACCTTTTGTCAAGGGTTGTAGAGGAGCCACCTGAGTTTAGCTGCCACATCTACTGGTGATTGAACTCAGGTACAGGTTTCTTAACTTCTCTATAGTTTGAGATACTTGAATGATAGGACTCATGATTTACTTTGTCGCGGCTACAAAGATTAACATAGGACATTAAAGCATTTAAACTTCCTGGCAATAAGTAAGTGATCAGTAATATAAACTTACTTTTCCTTCAGTCGAAAGGAGATAGCAGTCATTGAACACATGATGTTTGGTGTTCAGTTTTCATTTACTTAAACACTGTTAAGGAACTGGAAATAAACATTGAACACTGAATTAAAAGGGTATAAAATACAAACCCAAGTTTATCTTTTTTTGTGTGATACTTGGGATTGGTTTGGGTTGCACTACTACTGAGATATATTTTCAGCTCTTTTCATTTTCTGTTTTGAAACAAGATGACACTTGCTTAGGTGGGACTCATACTTGGGATTCTCTTGTTTCAGCCTTCCTCAGTGCTATGATTTATAGGACTAGGTATGACCACCACACTGCCCAGCTACTAGTTTCTTATTTATAGTTCAAGAAAGTTAATTAAATAGAGCATCAGCTCACACATATTTTCCATACAGAAAGATAAACGAGTCATTTGTAGGAAAAGGATTGCACCTTGAGATCATGTTAAGTGAAGTAAATCAGACACAGGCTAAAATATGACATGATTTGTTTCTCTTATATGAGAAACTATATATAAATAAATGCAAACAAAGCTTATGTATACAGGGGGCGGGGAGTTGTAGGGAGGGCAGGGGAATGGAAAAAAATGAGAATCAAGATGTGTCATGTAATGATACAAACCCTCAATGTTGAATGTGATCATGTATATATCAACTATACCAATAAAATCAATTAAAAATTTAAAAAATGAGGGAAAAGAAAAGTTATTGTAATGCAGCATGGACAATTTAATTAAAAGTAATACCTTGATTTAGTATAATTATCTTATATGTTTTGTGGCCTATTAGTCTGACTGTTAATCTCTATGTGAGGTAATTAACATTATAAGGACTTATAAACAAATCTGATGCTTGAAAAAGAGGGGGGCTATAGAGGAATGGGAAGAAATTGAGATGTGTTATATACATGTACCAGCTCCCCACAGTAAATGTCAATTATTATGTACTGCAGACATCTACTAATAAAAATAAAGTAAAATCTTGTAGAACTCCAGGTATTTGTTGGTGTGCTATAATTGTAAAGGTCCAATATGCATTCACAGCAGTGATTCAATATAGGGTAGGGCTGGGATATGTCAATTCTGGCATACTGGTTGTTAATGGTTTAAATGGAACCACAAACTAGGGTTTCTGATTCTGTTTTGGTGCGAATTTCCCTTTTCCATCTTGCTTTTTGTTGCTTGGAATGACAAGAGGGAGTGAACACTTTTTGAATACCTGTGTTTTTTTTGTACCCATTTCCATGTAGTTTTCATTTGATTCTCCTGATCTCATTGGATCTTTTCAGCCATTTGTAACAGAAGATGTTGATGTTCAGATTAAAAGGAAGTTAAATATTTTGCTAAGGACTGTGTGCTCAGTAGTACTGGTAGATTTTAAATCTTGGTCCTTGAAAGAATATTTTTCAGATTTCTTTGTGTAGTTCTTAGCTAAATGTCCCCAAAGATAGGAGTAGCCCAATGTGAATGTATAACTTTTTGACATAATTTAACAATGGTATTGAAAAATTTGTTGCTTCATGTTCTATCCATTTGGATTCTTTCTTTTTAGAGTGAAAGAAAATGTCTTTATTTAAAGCCCGTGATTGGTGGTCTACTGTTATGGGAGAAAAAGAAGAATTTGATCAAGGCTGTTTGTGTTTAGCGGATGTTGACAATAGTGAGACAGGACAAGGTAAGTGACTTCTGGCTGTACTTTTTCTTTTTTTTCTCAGTGCTCCAGACTGAACTAGGGCCTTATACATGCTCAGCAAGTACTGTGTTACTGAGCTTTATTCCAGCTCTTAGTATCATGCATCTTGGAGCAAAGCTTTGAAAATAGCAAATAAAAACAACTTGGCTTATTAAATATCTACTTTATAGAACATGATTAAATTGTCATAATTACAGCATTCATTCAGTTATTTATTTGAGTCAGCGTTTCATAGTTCAGGCTGGTGTCAAGCTCGTTACGTAACCCAGGCTGGCCTGGTGCTGCCTTAGCTTCCCTAATCCTGGGATTGCAAGTGTGCATCACCATGCCTGACTTAGAAATTTTTATTTTTCTTATCTTTTTTAAACAATTTTTTAAATTGATTCTATTAGTACATTTTATATATACATTATGATCACATTCAACATTGAGAATTTGTACCAGTACATGACACATCTTGAGTCTCATTTTTTCCAACTTAGAAATTATGTACAAGGAAAATGATATCCTTTAAAAATTGTATCTGAAAGCTATTCATGTCATAGTGAAATTATACTAGCTGTGTTTGTGGGTAGAAAACAATTGTCAAATCATGGCTGTCGTTGTCATAATACTGAAACCGCTTCTTGTCCTGCTCTTATATTATTTACTCCTCTTTGCAGCTCCATGTCTTAAGTGGCCTTTGAAAGCCTTTAGTTATAGAGCATGGACATGAAATTCATACAGTAAGTCCTGAACTTAGGAACATTTGAGTTGTGAGCTTTCACAGGTGTACTGTATAAGACTCATTTTGTGGGCTTACAAATCTGATTTATGAACAGTTCTTCTGGAATAAAACTTGTTTGTAAGTTTGTATGTGTTTTAAATAATTTATAGTTATGAGCTTTCATTTTATAGTCCAGATAATCATTGGCTTCTTAGAAAAGAAGCTTCATATAATTTTCTTTAATATTGTCAATATTGTCTTCTTACACTTTTCTTTATCCTTTTTCTCTTTAAACAGTAGGATGTGGGAAGAAACTGAAAATAGAAAATTTAATTGAGAAAGAAGAGCAGTAGGTCGTAACCAGTGTTTTGCATCATGGTAGTTATTTCTGAAGGGAATCAGAGCCCTGCCTCACATAGTAGGGGATAGGAAGGCCTCTGTTCGGAGGACATCCTTGGGTATTCCTCAAGAATCATTCAACCTGTCTCTGCCCAGCTATTGAGTTTTGATTCCCAGAGTCTTTGGCCGTATAAGAGTTGCACCACAGAAGTATCTGTCAGAGAGGACACCTTTAAATCCACTGCTGCCCAAATTCTCAATAGGTCATCTTGGTTGGAAATGACACTTATTGATGGTCTGAATAATCTGCTATTGCTCATTTATTTCTGTTAGTGCTTCTCATTAGGATACCACCAGTGGGTTAGAAGTATGCTAAGATATTGTCCCCCCAGTCCTAGTTTGTGGCCACCTGGGAGCAGCTTCTTCTATTTTCCCAAGCAATCTATAAAAGCACGATTTCTTGTCTGTGTGCCACATAGATGGAAACAGTGATCATTATTCTTTAGTATGCTGGAGTGAAGATTGTCTGTCCCAGACATAGGAGATTGTATAAGATTATATTCTGTATGGGTAAGAGGACTGATGGGGTCAGGTATCTGCATTTTGAAAAAGAATTCTTTCTCTCTTTCCTTTCTCTCTCTCTCTCTCTCTCTCTCTCTCTCTCTCTCTCTCTCTCTCCTCCCCCCGCTCTCTCCGTCTGTCTCTCTGTCTGCCAGTGTCTTACTATGTAGTTCAAGCTACCTTTAAACTGTCTATATAGCCAGGTATGGCCTGGAGCTCATGATGATGCTTCTGCTTCAGCTGCCTGAGTGTTGGGATTATAGGCACCATGCCTGGCTGCATTTGGAGAATTTACAAAGTTGAATAGTGGTACCCTAAAATTTGAGAATTATTATTGTCACTCTTACAGTGTGGTTGGTTGATTAGAGCAGTTTTTAGGTATGTTCTATTTGAGACAGAAATCCATGGTATACAGAGTAGAGGTAGAGATTTGGAAATGAGGCCTATGCTGCGTATATTTGAAGCCCTGAGAATGGGTGAAAGTGCACAAGGAGAGAAGTTGGAATAAGAGAGGGAAGCATAGGATTATAACCTGGAAAATGCAGGCATTAAAGGGCTAGTATGGGAAGACCGGTAGTAATCCATTCTGAGCAGGTTAGCAGACACAAGTGGACTATTGAGTTGGTATCTGGGAGGCAAGGCTTAAATACTGACAAGTATCCTGCCACTTAGCAGCAAATGGTTCATTACTGTCTCTGACGTAAGTGGGTGAATAGTCACCATAGTAACAAGATTTAGATTTGCAGAGAATGAGACTGAGTGAAAGATGAGGAGGCTGTTTAAAGCTCTCTAAAGAAACAACTGTGGGGCTGGAGATTTAGCTCAGTGGTTCCAGCGCCTGCCTCCCAAACACAAGTTCCTGAGTTCAATCCCAGTAACCACATACAATGCTGGGCGTAGAGACTCACACCCACCAGCCATCAATACCACATACCACAGTGCCGGGCGTGGTGGCTCACGCCTGTCATCCCAGCACCCGGGAGGCAGAGGCAGGAGGATTACTGAGTTCGTGGCGGCTTGTCTGGGCTCCATAGTGAGCTCAGGGCCAGCCTGAACTACAAAGCCAGACCCTGTCTCAAAAAACAAACAAACAACTGTGATCGCTTCTCAGCCTTTTGGCTAAGATCAAGTGAAGAAACAGCTGTGAAGGGATGATGACTCTGGAGCAGGACAGGTTAGCGTGTGGAACAGAGGTTATGACTGGCCAAAGACAGTCAGTGATGGAATCAGATATACAGATGGAAGAATTAATCAATTTTGAATAGGCCTTCTTTTTCACTGTTATAGAAAGCAAGAAAGTAAGAATGATTACAGGTATCCCAATCCACTGGACTTGAATATTGGCAAAGTTGGTTATTAAGTAGAAGTATGCTAGAAATCACCAGACCTGCCTGTGTCAGTTTTTGATGTTGAAATTTGGATAGGACCCAAAATCTGGCACTGGAGTGATACTGGTTTGATATGCTCCTTGGTAGGGGAACTGAGTTCTGTGTAGTTCTTCCAATATCATGTTCCTTAAATGTATAAATTTGGAAACCAAAATAGATGCTCTAAACTCTCAGACATTGATAGAATACATTGGCTTTTTCCTCTCACTGGATGACCAGTGTTAAAAATTCATGTATGAAAGGAAAATTTAAAAATTCACATATTACTGAGCTCCATAGTTGGAAATAACAGGCTTTCTGGAGTCTAGGATTAGTATTTCGGAGCCCAGTATTCAGCATTCTTGCAAAACTTAGGCATTTCCTTTCCTGAGTCCACCTGAAGAGAAGACTCCTTGCATAGTAGGCATGCATGGTATGACCTCAGTGGTTGCACACAGTAGGTATCATTGTCCCTGGGCACTGAGTCGTACACTGGCAGAAGCCAAGACTGTCTGATCTGGATGCTGAGGATAGTCTTCTTTGTCACTGACAGGGTATATTCACGGTTATAGACTTCGAAGAAAAAAGGCCTTAACAAACATGATAGACATATGGTAGTGCTCTCTTACAATTGAATATTATTTAGAAGAAAGCCTTAAAGGCTTTTAATGAGTTCCTGGTCATTCAGTTTCTGAGGAATTCCATATCAGTTATTCATAAGTCGAATTCTGTGGTGAGCCTGTTGAGATTTGATTACTATAATAGTTCCTCTGATTGTTTAAGAAGTCATATATACACATTGTACTTCTTGGGGTTGGTTTATTCAGCCTTGGCTGTTTTGACTTATTTCTGAAGGTAAGGCTGTACTGAAGTTAATAGTGGGTTACAATGGGGTTTAGGGAATGACAGGATACAGGGAATCTCAGTGGGTGTATTTTAGAAGAATTTGGTAGCTGAAGTCTTCTTCAAGTCTTCTTGACTGTTTTGGTAGATTGAGACAGGGTCTTATTCTGTAGTTCAGGCTAGCCTCAAACCCTCTGTGAATACTGCTAGCCTTGAATTTGTGATCCTCCTGCCTCAGTCTCCTGAATGCTGGGATTATAGATGCGCACAACATGTAGCTGCTGTCTATATTCTCTTAGTAACTCTGTTATAACAGTATAATTTCCTTCTTTATGATCAGTGTCATTACATGTATTTAAAAACCTGAAGAGATTTAAGTCACATGTTACTGTTGTCTAAAACTCATAGAATGCATCTCTGAATAGATTCTCAGCTCTTAAGTAACCAATTCTTTCTGTAAGGTTCCAGAGTCCCTGACTTGTTCTTTGCCCCGAGATGAATATTTGAGGTGCACATTTGTTATGCAGTTACGTACATCGCTGGTGCCTTTAGAAAAAGCCGTCTTACATAGAATTTGGCATTCCTTCTTCCTGTCAGTTGGCCTGTGGAAGCAGTTGTCTGGTCCCCCGGAGTTTCTTTGCAGCAGACTGGCTCTTGAGTGACTAAAGGTGGTAACTTAAGTTATCTGGTACCATGCACAGTATGTGCCCAGAACATATCTAGAAATGGACAAGATTCTTACAGCTTTGTGTCCTCACTGAGCTCAAGAACCAAGTCCAAATACCCATTCAAGATGTGGTGCCTGTAGTTTATTATCTGTGCTCCTTTCTACATCAGTTACACCCTCCATTTTTTGCATTTAGTGACAGAGTTAAACGATCAATTTATGTACAAAAGAGATTGGAATGAGAATGAGGTAGCTTCCTCGAATGCCAACCAACCTTGGTTGGTGGGGACAGTTATGAACAAAAGGCTCTAGAGACCTCATAGTCCTCCAGAGCCTGCCATGAGATCCTCCAGCTTCACAGTCTTGGTCATTTGAGTAACTGCACTTGGGATTGAGGTAGGGTTATTGTGAAGCCTTTATGAATTAGTACATGTTAATTACTTAGATCATTTTCCGATATATGTGTAGAACTTCTAGGAGTACTGTAATAAAGTACCCAGAGGGGTGGTTTAGTTTAGTTTAGTTTTGTTTTTTTCCAGCACTGGGGATTGAATTTGAGCCCTTGTGCTTCCAAGATAGGTGCAGTATCACTTGAGCTAAAGCCCCAGCCTCGCAGAGTGTGGTTTAAAGCACTAGAAATGTATCTTCTAACGCTTCAAGAGGCTTACAGCCTGAAGGTCAGGCCTCGGCAGAGCGACACCGCCTCTGGAGCTTCAGGGCTTTCCCTGCCTCCCCAGCTGCTCATGGTCGCAGGCCCTCTGTGGCTTGCAGCAGTGTCGCTGCAGTCTCTGCCGCCTGGTCTCGTGGCCATCTTCTCCTTAGGTGTTTCTGTGTCTTAACATGGCTCCTATTTGTGTTTTAGTTTTCTTTTCTTACAGGACCTGACTGGAATGCTATCACATGCCTAATGGACTGTGTCCTCATTTTAACTTGGTTCTATCTACAAAGACTGTTTCCAAATAAATCGTATTTGTAGATACAGGGATTTAGGACATCAATATATTATTTTGGCAAATACAATTTAGCCTACAACACCTATCATATAACCCCTCAATGTGAAGACTAGACATTGTTAAGCAGGGCATTGTAGCAAGGCCTCAGAATCCTTTTTAGTACAGTATTTTTGATGGTCACAGCTAATTGTACAGGTGATCATTTATTTTGAAATCAGTTTATTATCTTATACTAGTGCTCTGATAAAATATTTTGTTTTGATTGAGATAAATTTTGACTCTAATGCTAAATCAAGGCTTGAATACACTTAAATATTGGTAATATAAAACTTTTTTTCATCCTCTGTAGTTGGGATTGAACATAGGGTCTCCTGCTTTCTAGGGAAGCACTTACCACTGAGTCACACCCCTAGCTCCAAAGCTACTTTGAAAAATCTCTATGCCCTTTAAACTTGTTACTTTAATTACAACTTCAATTGGCAAGGTGGCCTTTGTATATGAAGCATTCTTTTTACTATTTAGATTTCTTTTATACATTAAAAGGTCTATTCAAGATAGGACTTTCTTGTTATATCTTTTTTTTTAATCTTTCTACAGACAAAATAATTGTGGGCAGTTTTATGGGCTACCTTAGGATCTTCAATCCCCGTCCCATAAAAATTGGTGATGGAGCTCAGGCTGAAGATCTGCTTCTAGAAGTGCATCTACGAGACCCAATTCTTCAAGTGGAAGTGGGAAAGTTTGTTTCGTAAGTGTAGCCAACGAATACTGCATGTCTGTCCAGAGTGTCAGTCTCTTACTGTGTCACTTCTGTAGATTTTTCAAAGAAGAATTATATGTATTTGGGAAAGCATCATGCTGGTATTCCTCATACTGAGTGCTTTTTTATGTGGAAACAGCTGCATTTATAATAGAATAATTTAGGGCCTTTTTATACTAAAACCCAGGGTAACTGATATACCAGACTCTTAGAGGAAAATTGATCATTTCTAAATATAACCGAATAAATGGAATACATTTACTTATTTAAAGTGAAAATTATCTAATTCATGTGTCTATTTAATTAGCCAAAATTTCAGATACTTGCTATTTTTTGACTTATACCTCTGAAGTTTAAAATGAATTACTTATATGGAGTCCTATCTTGAATGAAGTCAGTTTAACTCACAAAATAAATCCGGTCCATAAAATAAATTATTTTCAAAATATTTTACTTTTAAATCTAATTTATTTTAGAAAATTATTAGTTTACACTGTGTAATATATCTACTTTTTATTTCCTGATGATATTGCTATTTTATTTCACTACATGAATTGTTTTAAAATTAAGCCCATATTTATTTATTTTTAAGGCAGGGTCTAACTATGTAGCCCAGGCTGGCCTTGAACTCACAGCAATCCTTTTACTTCAGTTTCCTGAGAGCTGGGATTGTAGGGGTGTGCCACCACACTCAGCTAAATCCATATTTGTTTTTTTCTTTTTTTTGAGACAGGGTCTTGCTTTGTAGTTCAGGCTGGCCCTGAGCTCACTATGTAGCCCAGGCAAGCCTTGAGCTCAGCAATCCTTCTGCCTCTGCCTCCCAAGTGGGATGAGAGGCGTGAGCCACCATGCCCGGCATTAAGCCTGTATTTCTTTTTTTTTTTTGAGACAGGGTCTCACTTTGTAGTTCAGGCTGGCCCTGAGCTTACTATGTAGCCCAGGCAAGCCTCGAACTCAGCAATCCTCCTGCCTCTGCCTCCCAAGTGCTGGGATTACAGGCATGAGCCACCACTCCCGGCAAGCCTGTATTTCTTAATCTTTTAAAAGCATTGTGAAAAGTTATGAGTTGGTTTGTTTACCTCTTTTTTTGTGCCCTCTATGCCCTCCTAAATCCATTTAGTGTCCTGAATTCTGATTTGGCTCCTTCAGTATTTGTTCCTCATAATTGATTGGCCCCAAATGCCATTTCTTCAAAAATCTGGCTCTTGTTTGGAAAGCAGCCAAATCCTCCAGTGCATTCTCTGTCTTCTAATGACAGTTTTATGTTGCTTGGAAAGTACAGTGTGGATGCCTTGGCTGGGGCATGAGGTGAGACTTTCATGCATGAGGTCAGGCTGGAGTGGGGAGTTGTGAGATATGTAAATCTGGGTGCTGTGTCAGTGCTCTCACATTGTGACAGAATACTTGAGTATAACTTAAATGACGCTCATGGTATAGAGTTTTCAGTCGATGGTCCGCAGAATTGCTTTTGGACCTGTAGTGAGGCAGAATCACGGTGGAGGAAGCCGTTCACATGATGACACCCAGGAAGCAGAGACCATAAGAAGCGGGAGAGAGGGGCAAGGGACCGGGTGCAGTTCTTAAGGTTGTACTACTGGACATGGCCCTTCAGCTAGGCCTCCTCCTGAGTTCACTTGTCAGTGCTGTCAGATTGTGCCTCTGTCAGTGAGTCAGCTCCATGGAGGGTAGGGCTTTGTGATCCAGTTGCTTCCTGGACCCCGGCTCTTATTTTTAAATTTTTATCATCTGTGTTTGCAGTACATAATGAACACATTCATTGTGGGGAGTTATTATATGCATATAACGCATCTTAATGTATGCATATAATATGTATATATATGCATACACTGTGCATATAACATGGATAGTATGCATATGAGTATAATATATGTATGTTATAATATATGCATGATGTGCATATAATACATCTTAAATCTTTTTATGTCTCTTCCCTCACGTGTCCCCCCTCCCCCTATTTCTAGATCCTCTTCTCCTTTGCAAAAGATCCCTATGATTCCTTTTCTTTCATTTGCCCTTTGATTTACTTATATTTTGGCTTTCTCATATAAGAGAAACCATACAGTATTTAAGTGAGTCTGGTTTGTTAATCTTACAGTCTCAGGGTGCAACCATTTCCTATAGATAACTCAGGTTTATCTTTTCTTATGATAGAGTAGTGCTCCTTTTGTGTAAATACCACATTTAAAATAATCCATTCATCTGTTGATGGACATATAGGTTGTTTCAGAAGCCCCATCTTCTGAGGAACGTTTTAGACCCAAACCAGAATAGGTTGCCATTGTGAAGATGGCACATAATAGTTATGATAGACTTACACAGTAATGAGAGAAAAGGATTTTCACCTCTAAAAACTATTTTTACGTTTCTATTTTTTTTTAAAGTGAAATACAGTTGGGATTCCGTAAGGTGCTGTTTTCATGCAGTATTTGTCTTTGAGATCACTCCTGAGAAAGACAAGAAGTTAATGAGTGGGTATTCTTGTGGCCTTTATAGATACTTTCTGCAAGACCAGTGTGATCAATACCAAGAGATAAAGAAATTAGAGCTTGACTCCATGGTCTCTGACTCCGTATTCACTCTCTTTCCATAACATAACTTCATGCTGTTTTCTTGATCATAAAGGAGCATTGTTTTACTCATCCAGGTGTATAAACGCTTTTCTAAAGGCGTTGTCAGGTATATGATAGTTGTGTGTATTTGCATTTTCTGGTAGTAGTGCAAATGACCAGTGTTTACATAAGCATCAGATCAATACTCTTCTACAGATGTGATCTAATGTAACTCTACACTTGATCTTAGCCAAAAGGCCGAGAAGTGATTCTAATATAATTCTAATTTTGTACATGAGATGGTCACACTCTGAAATACTAAACATATTTAGTAAGATGCTAAGAACCCCAGTCTAGATCTTCAAACTTGAATTATAATCCTTGCAGTTTAGAACGAAGTTTGTACAGAGATTGCACTCTGGAGGCCTGCTTCACAAATAGGCCCACAGTGCTTTAAATTTAAAGAATTTTATCATTTAAGAACCAAAGTTTGGACCAGGGATTTAGCTCAGTGGCACCAACCCTACCTTGTAAGCACAAGGGCCTGACTTTGATCCCTGGTATGGCCAAAAAAATATAAACAAAGGTTTTACATAAAATTCCTGCTTTCTGGCTTTTTTGATTAATGTGGAGATCTGGCTGTAAGCTCAGCACCAAGAAGTAGCCACCGTCCACAGTTTGGCCCAGCTTCCAGTCAGCCACAACTGCTCCCACCCTGTAGTCATTAACACCTATCAGTTTGACTCTTGAAGACTGTGAGTTTAGCATTTGTAATTTATGCCTTGTTGTTGTCTGGAAATTACTTGAGATGGACTGGGAAGTGTAGTGGGAACATTGGGACTTTACTAATGTTCTCAATGCTTTAGGAACGTTTCAGACCTAGAAGTGACACATGCCTCTCCCTAATTATAATGAGCATTTGTATATAATGAGCATATAATTATATACTTTACAAAGTGCTTACGTGATTTTTTTTTTTTTTTGAGACAGGGTCTCGCTTTGTAGTTCAGGCTGGCTCTGAGCTCACTGTGTAGCCCAGGCAAGCCTCAAACTCAGCAATCCTCCTGCCTTTGCCTCCCGAGTGCTGGGATGACAGGCGTGAGCCATCATGCCCGGCACTGTGGTATGTGGTATTGATTGCTGGTGGGCGTGAGTCTCCACACCCAGCATTGTATGTGGTTATCAGGATCGAACTCAGGACCTTGCACTTGCGAGGCAGGCACTGGAACCACTGAACTAAATCTCTGGCCCAGGTGATTGTTTTTTATTTAATTGAAACCTTTTATTTTCAATAGCCTTAGGTAGGTTAAGTGGCTTATCCAGGAGTGACAGGTAAATTACAGTGGCAGGACCATTCTGGGAGCTTTTTGCTGTGGGATGGTTCTCAGGCTCACTCTGTTTTGGTTATTTCAAGATGAAGGCAGAGTTTGTTTTCCTTCTCCCCTCCCTTCTTCCCTCCCTCTTTCCCTTCTTTCTTTTCTGATCTTACATTCCTTGATTGGCAGTTTCACTGAGTTTCCCAAGCTGGGCTTCAATTTGGGATCCTCTTACCTCACCTTCCCAAATAGCTGGGATTATAGCAAGCACCACCATGTTTAGGAAGAGAGTATTGTGGAATTGTTTGCTTCTTATTAAATTTATTTTTCAGCTTAGAATATTATTGAGTCAATTGTTTTGTTTACTTATAGTGAAGTTGTGAGATCTTGAAATTATTGTGTGACTTTTATTTATCTCAAAGTAATATTTAAAACCTTTGGAAACTTTATTTTTCAGAGGAACTGAAATGCTTCATTTGGCTGTGTTGCATTCTAGAAAACTTTGTGTTTACTTTGTCTCAGGTAAGAACCATTTTCCTTCCTAATGTGAAATTTATATTTCAAACTGGCTTCTTAATATGGAGTAAATATTTCAAGTCCTGACTTGGTAATGAAGAAAAAATAGTCATTGTCAGTTTTCTTGTCTTTGTTAGCATTTTCCCATCATTCAGTGTTTTCTCAGATATTTAAGGTACTATATTTTCTTATCTGATGTTTCTTTTTTTTTTTTTTTTTTTTTTTTTTGAGACAGGGTCTCGCTTTGTAGTTTAGGCTGGCCCTGAGCTCACTATGTAGTCCAGGCAAGCCTGGAACTCAGCAATCCTCCTGTCTCTGCCTCCTGAGTGCTGGGATGACAGGCGTGAGCCACCACGCCCAGCACTGTGGTATGTGGTATTGATGGCTGGTGGGCGTGAGTCTCCATGCCCAGCATTGTATGTGGTCACCGGGGATCGAACTCAGGACCTTGTGCTTGCGAGGCAGGCGCCGGAACCACTGAGCCAACCCTCCGGCCCTGATGCTTCTCTGTATACTTCTATTTCTAGCAGGTGGTTTCTTCTGTTCACTTCCTTTCAGAAATTTCACAATCCTTTCAGGGTTGCCCAAGACTAGCAGAGGGCAAGCCCTCTTGAGAAATGTTCCGTAATAACAGCAAAATTCATGTAGAGGCTGAATCACAATGGCTGGGATGCATTTTCTTGGTAAACTTTAAGAGTTTTCTCTTGATTGTTCCAATTTCTTGGCTTTGGATTGTCTTCGCTTATCTAGATTGCAAGGCACTTAGTAGGCTTAAGGAGGTTTCCTTCTTCAACATGATTATGTGTGGCAGCATTTGAGTTCAGCATTTTGACTCTTAGTGAAATTAAAAGATAACATTAACCTTCTGCTTTCAGTTATTAGATAGGTTTAGTTCTAATGAGAGTTATTTCAATGCATTGCTGGATGGCATTTTGTCTAATGATTTCTAGGCTCTTTTTCTCTCAGCCAAAGAATTGGCTTGAATAACCACTAAACAGGTAAGTGCAACTTTTATTTAAAGTAAAGGAAAAAAAGGGAAAAGGTGAAGAAAAGAGGAGGAATGAGTAAGAAGAAGTCCCACAAGCAGGATGGGCCACAGTAGAAATTGGAAGACAGTAGGACAAAAAGACTTGAGTGGCAGTGAAGTCAATGGCCACCATCTTTTACATCTTCCCAGATCCAGTTTGCTGGACGTTGCTTTACCATACATCCTGGCTGTGGTTTACAGGTCACCTCTTTTTGTCAACCCCTATTTCAGCCCAGGGCACTTATTACACCAAGTTTTCAGCCAATCTGCCATGCCCAAATCTCCTGGCTCATCTGGATGTCAGTTTTGGGAACTTTTTTTTTTTTTTTTTGAGACAGGGTCTTGTAGTTCAGAGCTGAGCTACTGAGCCCACTGTGTAGTCCAGGCAAGCCTCGAACTTACAACAATCCTCCTGCATCTGTCTCCCGAGTGCTGGGATCTGAGCCACCATGCCTGGCATTGTGCTGTGTGGTTACTGGGAATTGAATTTGGGACCTTGAGCTTTCAAGGCAGATGCTGGAACCACTGAGCTAAATCCCCAACCCAAGAGGACTTTTATTATGGCTACCATAAAGCTAACTTTCTGCAGGGTTACTCCATGTACAAAATTCCTAATACTTTCTTTTGGGATTTTAAGTATTAGTTTCTAGGATTTGCACTGGTTTGTCTTATTCTCTTGATTTGGACCTTCTTTAAAATTTCTCCTTGAGTGGTAATTTCTATGTGCCATCACTAAACTGGATAGTCTTTCAGGTGGTCTCTGGGCTGAAAAGCTGTAGGCTGGTGGCCACACATGTGGTGTAGTGTAGCAGTCCAGAGCATGCTCACTGAATGGATGAGTGACAGATATCTAGGTGTTAGTGAAACAGTGAGTGGTGACTCCACATCCTCTTCACCTCATGGTTGCTGCCATCGCTTTGTCACTCTGTATCAGAGGCTAGTGGAGCACACTCTTGCTTGGTTTCATGGCAAAATGCTGATCCTCCTACTGAATAGTAGAGCACATATTTATATTCTAGAATAAATAGAGAAGGTGCTATATAGGTCACTTTATTCATACATCTAGATCTTTTTTATCATAAGCTTAGCTCATTGGGTAATAATAAATGCTACTGATCCATTTTCTACCGATGACTCAGGTTTATCTTTATCTATGGTGGAGTAGTACTCCATTTTGTGTAAATACCACATTTTCTTTATTCATTTATTTGTTAATGGACATACAGGCTGCTTCCAAAATTTAGCTATCAATTATGCTGCTATAAACACGGGTATACATGTATCCTTGCCTTTGACTCTTTTAGAAAGACACTACAAGAGAAATAGCTGAGTCAAATGGAATTTCTAGTTCTCATTTTTTGGTGAATCTCCATAATGGTGGAACTAGTTTATATTTCCACCAATAGTATAGAAAAGTTCTCTTTCCACACAGCATCACTAGGATTTATTATTATTTGATTTTTTTTTTTTTTTTTTTTTGCTTTTTGGAGACAGAGTCTCGCTTTATAGTTCAGGCTGGCCCTGAGCTCACTATGGTGCCCAGGCAAGCCGCCGCGAACTCAGCAATCCTCCTGTCTCTGCCTCCCGAGTGCTGGGATGACAGGCGTGAGCCACCACGTCCGGCATTGTGGTATGCGGTGTTGATTGTTGGTGGGCGTGTCTCCACGCCCAGCATTATATGTGGTTACCGGGGATCGAACTCAGG
>PVIC010009516.1:0-29566 GCA_004025085.1 Thryonomys swinderianus
TGCACATGTGTCACTGTAGTATGATGTTTCTTAGTTCTTTTGGAAACACACCCAGCAGGGAAACAGCAGGTTCAAGTGGGATCTCTAATATTGTTTTTTTCAATAATGAAGATAAGGAAAAATCAGAAATAAAGCTTATGTATATAGAAGGGAGTGACTGAAGGCAGGACGGGAATGGGAAAAAATAAGCATCAAGATATATCATGTACAAGCACAAATTCTCAATGATGAATATATCCATAAATCCAACAAAAAAGAAAGTTGCTGGAAACTGTATCTCTGGTTGACATTAGAGTCACTACCAGCTGTCGCCTCTGAGTAGAAAGGATAGTGAAAGCGGGCTCTTAACAGCAAGAGCTGAGCGCCGTGGCATTTAAGGCACAGAGCTGCTGGCGCCAACGAAGCTACAATGTGTCTGCTCGGTGCTCCGATCTGAAGTGCACGAAGGTCCCCCTGCTCCTTGGGAACATATCTACCTCCCCTGTCATAACCTCCCTACTTCCTACCGTTCGCTAGCACACACTGCCTATTTTTCTCCAGAAATGGTAGCGTTAACAGATTTTTGGGTCCTTTATTTTTTTAATTTCCCTTCCCTTCTTCTCCAGTTATAAACACATATCGGGAGAGCAGGACGGCTTTGAGTACATACTAAATTCTATATGGCACTTGAGATGCAGTTTCTGCTCTTGAGAAGAGATATATGTATTACTAAGTGACATAAGAAGCACATAAAATCACGCTAAAGATGATGCCAAGAAGTATTATCTGAAAGACTGAGTCACAGGATGTAAAACTTTAAAGAGAAATTAGTGTTAAATTAATTTTTAAAAAGAACTTTGCAGTGGAAATGATCTTTTGAGTAATTAATGAAAAATCAGATATGTGGTGGTGATGATAAAGAAATGTTACCCTCAGTTAAATATTTTTTCAAGATACAAAGAAGATGGATTCTGAACTACCCTCACATGAATGGGAAAAAGGAACCAGGTAAAGTCACCATGGCCCCTGAAAGGGTTCTATTATTCCTTTTACGATGTGTTATACATTTTCCTCATTATTTAAATGAAGAAATTGAAGGCACACTTGGGAGGGTTTTACAATATGAAATACTTTATCTTAGGAAATTATGCCTTTCTTAAAAACAGACTGTGGATTGCATCTACCTTGTAATGAAGTACTTGGATACCTATGCTAAATCACACAAGATCGTGTCTTCAAGTGTCAGGAATCATCCCAAAGACTAAATCTGACATTTCTTCCTTTCAGATATGGGTGCAGGTCAGCAACATAAGCATTCTCTTGTAAATATACGAACTTGCTAACTAACCAAAGTGAAGAACAACAGATTAACTGTACACATAGTATAGAAGAAATCCTCTACAAATTATTCTCCGTTCCATCCAAAGTTACAGCAGAAAATGCTCTTTCCTCCCACATGATATTTAAGCCCTACTGGTAACCCAATAACTCACTCCTGTCCCTTGCCCAGCACTTGTAATAATCTTGTTCTTCTTGTAGCAACACAATTCTCTCCAACAGCCTCCTACATCCTTGCAGGCAATGGGCTGTGTCCATTCCTATCGGTACGAAGGTTGCAATGAAAAGTTCTGAGATATAGCACCCAGTGCAGAGCCCGGGAGAGAGGCTTGGCTATGACTTAGTTCTACTTGTACACAGTCAGAAAAGTCCCCCTGGGAGACCCCTTCACACTGCCCCTCAGCTTCTCTATGTTTCTCCAGCATGATCTTTTCCAAAACAGAGTCCACTTAGCCATTAAAATAAATAAGGAGACCATCACTACCTGTCAGTGTTTTCACTACAGACTATGCTAATAACACGAGTGTATATAAATAACACACACGCACAGAAGGATGGGTACCATGCAGATTCATCAGCATCTGACAAGAAGTTATTTAATTAACACCTATACCTGTTCCTGTCTCTCCTTGCGTGAAACAAACAAATCAAGGAGCTTCAGAAGAATAATTAATTCAGCTGTAAAAACAGCACTAGATTTTTACAAATGGAAATATCAACAAAAAACAAAAAGAGAAGGAAGCAATGGGATTCTGCAAGGCTTAGTTATCATGAGCGAAGAGTCACACCCCCTTGTGACCCACATCGCCGCCGCATCCCCTCTGAGGTCAGGACCCATGCGGTCCTGAGACTCCAAAGTGTGTGCTGTGGCTTCCAGGGTCCTGACGGAGACCTACTGAGAGGGTGAAATGTGTACCTTTCATAACATGGGCACATTCAGAGTATTACCATAGCTCTTTTATCTTACCTTCAGAAACATGGGTGTTGTGAACTATTTTTCTCACAGCAAACACAAGTTTTCCAGAGAAAACAAAGTCTTTATCCCGCTTTAAATTTATCCACACAGATGTGCTGTGGCTTCTCCTGTCTTCTCTCACTCATGTTCATAGAACAGAATTAAAGGCGGAACCTTTGGAGCCACCGTCGATGGTGGGACCATCGGTCTTGCAGGCTGGTCCGCACCAGCCCCTCAACTGTGGGTTCCACTCCTCTGAGCAGCTGCTACCAACGTGGAGCTGGCTCTGCGCTGTTTCCGCCGTGGGGGGCAGTGCTAGTCCCCACCAGATGATGGACCTGATCTTGGATAAGGCAAACGTCTGGAATGGGCCTTTGAACATGGCTGGATAGAGGAGGTTCGCGTCATAGGAGCTGAAGGTAGATCCACTGGGAAGGAAGGATCTAGAAGATCCACCGTGGCTGAGCAGAGGAGGCGCCATGTCAGAGAGATTCAGATAAGATGTACCAAAGACACAGGGAGGAGGGGAATCTATCACAAAAGGAAAAAGCCAAGAGGGATGGAGTAACCAAACACAGTGGTGACAACGTCCGAATTCTTCTTTGATGCTTCGAAACCAAAGACCACTATTTAGGGGCAACTGTAGAACATTCCACAAGGAAGGGAGAACCGTACGGAGACGGAAGGAGCCAGTGGCCTTTGGAAACAGCAAGGAAAAGGCAGGATGCTGCTCGCGGAGTGGATTTCCACAGCCGGCAGGGGGCGGTGGCCTCGGTCCCGGGCTTGCTGTCACGATTACAGAACAACACCCAGCAGGGATGCAGACCTAGGACAGGACGCAGTGTGTGAACCCGGGTCCTAGACCAGCCACTTGGCTCCAAGCCATGAGCCACACTGTCGCCTTTCCAGAGCGGATGAGGGAAAGGCAGCTATGGGGCACGGCTGGAGGTTGGAGAACAGGCTGGAGACGGTCCTGCGGATTGGTCCGTTCATCACCCCTAGGATGTGGGAAAATGCTGCATGTCTGAAATAATAAAAAGTCTTGCTTTTTATTTATTCCCTTTTGCTGTTTTCCTCTTTCTGCTCATACCCCACACACTTTCATTCCACCCCCCCCCCTTTTTCTTTTAAATGTATGTAATTAGGAATGAGAAAGAAACTACAGTGATACACATAGGAAAGGAAGAACTCAAACTACTGCAACATGATACTATCCATAGGAGCCCCAGAAACTACAGTGATACACATAGGAAAGGAAGAACTCAAACTACTGCAACATGATACTATCCATAGGAGCCCCAAGGAACCCCACCCAAATCCTTTAGAATTCATACACCACTTCAGCAAAACAACAGGGTGCAAGATCAACCCACAAGATTCGTTAGCATTTATGCACACCAACAATGAGCTTGATGGGGAGGAAATTAGGATAATAACACCATTCACAGTAGCTTCCAACCTGAAATACCCAGGAATTAACCAACCAAGGGAGTGAAGACCTTTACAAACTACAGTACTCTGAAGAAGGAACAGAAGAGGAAATCAGAATATGGAAAGATGTCCTTCGCTCCTGGATAGGCAGAATCAGTATTGTCAAAATGGACATACTTCTGCACCTTGAGACTGTTACACAGATTCGACTCCTCTCTAAGGGAAGGCTACTCAGCTCTAATGAATGACAGATCTGAGACATTTGTAGAAAAATGCGTCCACCTGGAAAGCATGATACTGAGCAAAATAGACCAGGCACCCAATCTTAACTACCATGTGGCATCTCTCATTTGAGCGAACCAAGGTACAAACAAAGGAAACGATAAAGGATGGATTAAGAAGGGACACGGGGTGGATCTTTTGTAGTAGGGAAGCGGTTCAAGGGAACAAGCCAAAGGAGAAGGGGAGGGGAGGGGAAATAGGAATGAAGATGTGCCATGTCCAGGAACCTGATAACTTCATTTAATGTACACACAACGTGCTGTAACAGGAGCTAAGACAAGTAATATCAGCAAGAACAAAAAATGGGATAGAGAAACTGCTAGTGAAGAGAGTGAGAGGGGAGGGAAGAGGACTTTAAAAAGAAAGAAAAAGATACGCTGTTGTATGTACACATAGCCATTCTCCAAAAATGAGACATTTATAAAAAAAATGACATTCTCCAAGAGGACTGTAAACTATATGTGTTACAAACATGCGCAGATACAATGAAAAATATAAAATAATAAAAAAGAAAAGACTTAAAATGCTTGCTAAATAGATTTGCAAGAAGTACCTGAGTGTGCTGAATCCCATCCATCAGGGTCTCTGTTTTTACACTGACCATCTCCATAAGAAACTCCTACAAGCCTTTGTTTTTCTGCTTCTCCTGAAGCTTAGGATGATGCGTGTGCAAGATGTGTGTGTCACTGGTACTAAATAATTTTCTCTGAATTTTTTATTTGCTTTAATTTTTAATAATATAGCTATAGCTTGCTCTCAAGCTCTCTGATAGCTTTATCTTTTTCTTAATTATTTTAGAATTTTACCAGGGAGGATAAATGTATGTGTTGATGCTTGAAATACTTCAGTCATCTTGTAGATCTAATGTCTCCATCCCATGAAGATCACTCGATGATTTTTCTCTTTTCTTGTGGTATGTTAATGGTCTCTTAACCTATATTTCACTTGGGGAAATGAGGGTAAAATTGAAAAGAGTAGTCAGAAGGCAGAACATATTCTTTTTAATATTTGTCCATTTTCAGTTTTAAAAATCAGAATTGTCTTACAAGAGAATTTTCAAATAAAGAGATGTGGGTCAGGAAGCCCTAGATGAATTCAGGAGAAATGTCAGAGAATATGTTATCGTTTTACTTCCTGCAGCCTCCATCTGTTATATTCCCATCAATAATCATTTAGAGAAATTTACAATTTTTTAAAATAGAACTTGTTCTGGCTAGGCGCTCTGCAGTGGAAACCATTTGTTTCCCTCAGGAGAACTTTTAACGTGATTCATTCTCCATCCATTGAATAAGACTTTGTGCATAGGCACTTCAGGGTTTCTCTTTTGACTCTGATTTTCTTCTCCCCAAATGTTTTGGTGCAGCTGGCTTTGCAGTGAAATTCAGCCCTCTGCTTTCTCTCCAGGAGAGTCAGTGAGAGTCATATCTTCTCCTGCTTTCCAAGCTTTTAGCACATGCTTTACTCCTTTTTATTTATTCGCCCTGTTTACAGCTGACACAAAATAAAAACAAACCCCCAGAACTGATGTCTCAAACACTTCTGCATAAGAGCTGTGTTATTTGCAATTTGCTGAATTTTACTATGTACTTATAACTTTAAAAATGTTACAATTTCTCTAACAACATAGAATGCAAAACTGTATATTCGTTAATTACATCATTCTTTCCAAATACAATGCTTAGAAACACCTCTGCCATGATCTGAATAAACTCTGTTGTATATTCCACACATACGATCGAGTGCTCTGTAGCACTCAAAAGGTAAGAAGTTCTTTATAAGTAAGACAAAGGCATTTTAATCTATATTATTAAAATTTTAAAAATAAACCAAAGAGGACAAAAATGGTATATGTAACTGACTTTGATAAGGAAAAACATGATATAAAAGTATGCATGTATCTAATGATTTTCAGTAAAAATAAATAAAAATGAGCTTGGTAATTCAAAGTTGGAAAATTGAGGTCAAATGGGAAAATTAGAATAGAATAAAATAACTAGACAATGTCACAGTTCTGTAGTATAACTTTGGTTAGAGTTCTTACCATTAGTCTATATCCCAACGTGAGTGAGTGAATCAATGAAAAAGAAAATGGAAAACTTGCTAAGGAAACATAAACTGAAACATAAACAGCTACAAAATGAACCCAAGTGTGTCTCAAATAAAGGAAATAAATGTATTGAAATGAGGGAAGAAAATAATTCATATAGGTCTGCAAAAAGATTGTTTTGAAAATAATATATTCTGCAACGTTAAAGGCAAAAAGGGACTGTACCACTTCAGTAAAATCTGACGTACAAGAGTATGGATTATAGGTTCAGAAATGCAGCACTTGCAAGGGCTGAACCCACGCACAGACATGTTGTGATGGCTGAGAGCTACCTTTGCTGTCATGGAAGGAAAAAAAGTTGCAAATAAAGCAAAAATGTTAGACTGAACTCTGCAATTGCATAGAATTCCTGCTACACAGAATAGCAAGATTCAATAGAGTTTATAAATACATGTTTATATACAGGGGTAGAACTAAAACATAGCTGTACATATTTATCCGTGCCTGTGTGTGTATGTGTGTGTGTGCCCAAATGAATATGCGTGTGTACCTATTTCCCGGTCCTGTCTGTTCAGAGTGCCCAGGAGCAGCGGTACCTTGTGGTGGGGTTAGCACGCCTGTCATACAGGTAATGATTTCTAAATTCAGGTCCCTGATGAAATGGACCAGGAAGTTCCAAAGAAGTAACTTATTCGGAGGTTGGGACAAAACAATGCCAGCTTAGACTGGGACACTTCGTGGCGCTAGGAAGTAAGCGGCCGAATAACGGAGTGAGCGTGTTCAAGTAGCTCGGGGCAGATTTCTGTATCTCCAATGGCCACGTCTAGGAAAACTGCAGCGAAATAATAAAGCATGATGGTAATGGGTTATACACCATAGAATACAATAAATATATATGAGTCCATACCGATGTCTGTAAATAATTGAAGGCACAAATAAATAAGGGAAAAGGCTTAGCTCTTCCTTATATTAGAATTTCAATTAATAATCAGCAGTAATGGAATAAAGAATCACCACGGAATAGTCAACAATGTAAAAAGGGTTGCAGGTTAGACTCATTGGGGGGTGATGAATTTAATGATACAGGGAAATCAATATTTGCATAGTTAAACACATATCACCACAAGATACTCATTATGCAGTAAAGAGAGGACTTTGCGGTGGTGAGAGGTGACCCGGTCGCCAATAGCAAGACACCAGTGCTACGCGCTTCCGGTTAGGATCCCCCGAGGACTCGGAGCCGTGTGGTCCCGTCGAAGATGCGCGCCTCATTCTCCTCATGAGGAAGGATCTGACAGCCGTCCGTGAAGACAGAGTCTAAAACGCAGCTGCTCAGTACAAAGGTGTGGTTGCGGCTAACAGGGAAAGACAGAAACTGCCAGAGAGCGGAGGGACTAACACGAGGCTGACAGTGTAGCATCCTCCTAGGGCCCTGCACGCCGAAGGTACTCTGCCAGGAAAATCCATGGAGACCGAAGCATGTGCACAACTAGTAAATAATCTTTGGATTTCAGTGATATCCTGTGTGTTTCCTGAGTCTGATAATTGTGCTATAACTATGCTAGCTGTTGACAGTGAGTAAAGATGCTGAAGGAGCTCTGCTATTTCTATAACTTCCTAGTAACCCTAACTTTATTTTTGAAAAGCTTATAAATGCTATTTTTTGCATCTTTTCATACCTTCCTGTAGATATTTCAGAAATACAGAAATTGAGACCAAAGACGAAGTACATACATTAAAATTACTGAGCAAATGAGATTCCAGCTCTGTTAATTAATATAAGGTTTTCAATATTGTCACAACTATTAAATACGGAATTTCCTTGCTGATTGAATTCTTAAACTGAATGGACCAAACATCATCTATTTTACTCAGGGCTTAAAACACACCAGATGACAGTAATAAAATAGTCCTACTTTACGGGGGCGACCGAGGGCAAGAATAATTGTATGATATTAGAACAAATTGAAGAGTGATTGAGGAAATAAACACTTGCAAATTATCCTGGAATTAAGATTGATTAACTCAATTCACCAGAGAAAAGAGTAATATTTCTGTTATCTCTGTGCTCTACATCAGGTGTGGGTTTCTTTAGTGTGGCGACAGCAGCTGGTCTGCCTGGCACGGCGCACAGTTTTTCAGAGACG
This sequence comes from Thryonomys swinderianus, assembly GCA_004025085.1. Lineage (NCBI taxonomy): Eukaryota > Metazoa > Chordata > Mammalia > Rodentia > Thryonomyidae > Thryonomys > Thryonomys swinderianus. The sequence continues at coordinate 8,180 of PVIC010009516.1, forward strand.
CGCCGTGGCCAGGCTCTGCAGCGAGCCCTCCACGCAGGACGCTTCTGGTCATCTCAGCCCTCCCTGCGCTGGGCACCCGCACGGCCCACCTCACGGCAGGCTGACGTGCGACGGGGCGGGAGCCGCGCGGGGCGGGAGCGAGGCGGCGCCTGCGCCCTAGCTGCGGGGCCCACGCTCTCTCCAGCCCACGAAGGACTCGGGCATTCGGGTGCCACCCCCGTCCCCACCCCCTCCCGCCCGCCGTGGAAGGCCGTGCGCTTCCAGACGTCTTCTGACCGCTGACAGCCTTGCAAACGTCAGCTGGTGCCTCTCCAGGTGCATTCGGCCCCTCACAGCACGCGATCGTATCTCTCCCAGCTCTGGCATTTGTTGCTATAGATTTCCTATATTTTCAATTACGTTCTTTTGGGGAAGCCTAAGACAGATTAGAGGGCAATAAAGGGGTTAATTAAATGATCGTTGTATAATCACTCATTATAAAACATCTCCCTCTTACTTGTGGAATTAGACAATTTTATTTGAGAGGGAAAAAGTCTCCTGTGGTGGCAATGACAGAACAATCCGATCACAGAAGGGGACCCGCCTGTGCAGCGGCGATTTTGATCACGAGTGGAGGAAGCCTGTTATCTGCTGAAGACACTACCAGGCACTCACTGAGGGATGAGCAGTGGAAAAACGAAGGAAGGAAAGAAAGGGGCGGGGGATTTAGCTCAGCGGCTTCGGTGGCAAGCACAAGGTCCCAAGTTCGACCCCTGGCAACCACATACTACAGTGCCAGGGGTGGTGGTGGCTCACGCCTAAATTCCCAGCACTCGGGAGGCAGAGACAGGAGGATTGCTGAGTTTGCGGCGGCTTGCCTGGGCACCATAGTGAGCTCAGGGCCAGCCTGAACTACAAAGTGAGACCCTGTCTCCAAAAAAGCAAAAAAAAAAAAAAAAAAAAAAAAAAAAAAAAAAAAAAAAAAAAAAAAAAAAAAATCAAGACAGAAGATCGCTGTAGGTGTGTGTGTGTGTGAGAGACTGGAGGAGATTCTGACCAAGAAGCTCTCAGGAGTGGGTAGGAGGCGTGTCCTGCGCCCTTCAGGGCAGCACCATGTTCTGTGTACATGAGGATCCCTGCGTTTGACTCCAAGTTGCTCCCTTCAGCCCTTTGCCTCTGGTTTCTGGGCTCTGGGTAGATAATGACAAACTTTGGCTGTATCTCTGCCTTTAATCAGATGCATCACTCTTAAAAATTATGCTTATTTAACGTGTATTCATTAAACATATTAACGGGTTCACTGGAATATGTTCATTTGTGTGTACAGCACGCACAGATCAAACCCAATGTCCTGTTTCCTGTTCTGTCCCCATGCATTTCCACACCTCGCTGTTCTGCATTGCCCTTGTGTGTGTGCACACATGTCTGTAATGATCCAGGCACGTAATCCGGGGCCTTCCTCATGCTAAGCAAGGATCCTGTTCTTTGACCCACATGCCCAGCCCAGCTCAGGTTCCACATGTTGTATTTAGATTTCTGTGTTTACATTATTCCATTTAAAATAAACCCACCCGCTCCTAATGCTCTGTTGTGGAAATATAGCTCATTTTTACACACTTCTCTGTTGCCTGGGCTTCCAGGCTGATGGTTCCACTCTGTGAAGAGTGTTGTGATGAAAAGGAGCGTTCCTGTGTCTCCGTGGCCTGCTGACTTCGCTCCCCTGGATAGACCCTCAGGGGTGGAATCACGGCCCCTCTGCCAGACACCCATCTAGCCCCGGAGGGGCTTCCCTGCTGTTCTCCACAGGAGCTCTAGTGAGTTACGTTCCCACCGAATGGGAGTCCCTGCTTTCTCCACATTCTTGCCTGATTTCTTCCAATTTACCGTACTTCATAACAGGCCTCTATGAGAGTGAGATGGAATTTTGTTGTAGATTTGATACACATTTACCTGAAGGCCATAAGTTGTGTTGAGTACCTTATGTGTTCTGGATATTAATCCTCTATCAATTGACTACTTAACTAAGTGTTCTTCCATTCGGCAGGTTGTTTCTTTATTCTCTTGACTGTTTCCTTTCCTCCTTAGGCAACTGGGGACTAAATAACTAAAGACAAAAACAACTGAAGACAAAAATACAATTCTTGTCCTTTCAAAGGCCCTTCGTGGGATGGACTTTCTTAGGGGTGTCCCTTCTGTCACCTCTTTCTTTGAAAGATGACCATTATCCTATGACATGCTGTGATAGACAACTGGGTGTGTCCTAAGTTTGCTCTGGAAAATGTAGAGAGGGGAGGGATAGGAGCAAATTGTTAGCAAAACAGGGGTGGGATAGACATAAAGGCAGAGGTCAGGATGCTAAAGAGCAGGAGTGAAAACTGAGACACTTTGATGCAAAGACTTCCAGAGGAGCTCGGGATACTCGGTGACCCTTCAGGCTCGAGGGAGAGGCCCCTCGCTTCGCTCTGGATGCTTGTCATCCACGTCTGGATGTTTGGCTTTTCTTACATTCTTTCAAGCCCAGATGCATGAGTGAGATCCTCCACTTAATCTCCTGTCTGTCCTTAAATTCTGTGTAATGTAAGGTAACGACAATGAGCTTTTTGTTTGTTTGTTTATTTGGGTTTTTTTTGAGACAGGGTCTCGCTTTGTAGTTCAGGCTGGCCCTGAGCTCACTGTGGTGCCCAGGCAAGCCTTGAACTCAGCAATCCTCCTGTCTCTGCCTCCCGAGTGCTAGGATGACAGGTGTGAGCCACCACACCCGGCACTGTGTATGCGGTATTGATTGTTGGTGGGCATGATGCCCAGCATTGTATGTGGTTACTGGGGATCGAACTCAGGACCTTGGCGCTTGTGACCACTGAACTAACCCTCCAGCCCCAACAATGAGCTTTTTAAATATGTCGTCTCTATTATTCCATAATTTTAGTGTACAGTGTTCCCATTCCTGAGAAGTTGTGTCTGCATCGAACCCATCTTCCTTCTCTTTTCACTACCTTCCTCTAGCAAGTGCTAGAGTGAACAGTTTTCTGATTTAGAGTATTTTATATATTCTTATTTTCTTTCAAGTGAATTGTTGTAGCAAGTATGTAGATTTTGTTCATACTGTTTCACTACAATATTAGAAAAGAAGAAAAAAATTCCTAAACTTTGATTCAGTTCATAGTTCAATAGAAGAATAACTCAAAATAGAGGGGAAAAAAATCCCCTACAAGCTCAATTTTGGACTGAGAATATTCGTGCTGCTTGTTGCAGTTTTTTGTTCACAATTCAACAACGTTTAAGTACCCAGTAATTATTATAGCCCTTTGGCCTGTCCGTGTAAAGGATGGGTGATTTTTCTGTTAGAGAATGATTATGTATTTGCTCTGTGACTTAGAGAGACTTTTGTGTGTCGCAGCAAATTGAAATTAAAATGACAATTTAAAACGTTCATTGTGTTGTTGATTCATCTTTGACTTCCATGGACTGTGACAGGAGCTGCAGACCCACCCGTGAGTCCTATAGCTGTGTGTGTTCTCAGGGGAGATAAATGTCCCTGCATTCGGTGAGGTGCTTATAAATTGGGTCTCTGTGTCTTTCTGAAATGAGAAGGTAGGATGCAATACAGTTTAAAACAACAGTCGACTTGCGCATAACAACATTGGCCCATTCGCAGGGAGATCTGAGTGCCTGGTACAATGTCTTGTGTGTGTGTTTGTGTGTGTGTGTGTTTTAACAAAGATCCTTGATGAAAGGCATTGCATTACAGAAAGTAAATAGCACAACTGAAGAAAAACAAACCTGCCTGAGGTGCTAATACCAACTCACCGCTTCGGGGCACAAGAAGTTGCTATTGCAGCTGAGCTTTGGGCCAGTGAGCTGAGTCTCTATAGTAATTGTATAGGCAGCCATCATTTTAAAAGTGGTGTTTTTTAAACAGATTCAAAATTACCTTTTCTCTCAGTCCCCTGTACTTTTCTCATGTAGGTTAATTCAGAATGTTAGGAAAGTACGTTTCTGTACAGGCTTTCTCACCTCTTTATTTACACTGACTAGTTCTCTATGGCTATGACATGTTTAATAATTCCTCTTTGACCCTTTAGGCCCATTACTTTAATTTTGGTATTTCATATTCATCACAACCTTAGGGTTTTCCTGCTATATACATAGTAATCTCTTTCCTTAGACCTTTTACATTTATCTCTACACAGATATCTCATCGTTTTCCATATTAATCACTACACCAGTTAGCACTGGATTTTCATTTACTCCTTTCTATCTTTTTATCTCAGGACTTCCTAAAGATTCTAAGAAATCCTTATCTTAGTTATTTTTCTTCTGGCTGAGGCACAGTACTCAAAACCCAGAGTTAAAGGAGGAAAGTTTTATTTTGGTTCACGCTTTTTAGAAGTTTCAGTCCATAGTAAGCTGGTTCCAAGGCAGGGCAGGATGCAGAAGAGAAACAGCCCATGGTCTGGCAAGCAGAAGGCCCTGAGAAGCAAGTAGCAGGAGCAAATCTATCTTTCTTCTTTTATCTTGTGTTCCACCCAGGCCATGAGCCTATTGATTGGTCCCAAAGACACCCAAGGTGGGGTTTCCACGAACTATTACCAGATCTGTGCTAAAACAATTTAGTTATTACACACAGTTTATCCCAGCATCACATACCCACGACCCAACCACTTCCCAGAAGCTTCATCTATAAGTGTGTGAGATGAGATATAAGTCCTAACAATGTTCATAGTGAACCATACTAATAAGGGTTATAGTATAATACACATAAAAACATTAGTATAAAATTTTTAAAAATATGATGAGATATTATCAGATATTCTGGAAAACTCTGCCCTTCCCCAGGACAATCACAAACCATTTACTGAGAAAGATTATATGTGGGAGCTGTGTCGTACGGGTCCTTGCAGACCATTAGGAGTTTGGAAAGCATCCAGAGTGTAATTGGAAACCACTGAAAGGCTGTAAGTAGGAGAACGGTCTTAAATCATTCCTCTTTGAGTGGTTTCCTCACAGAGCCACGTGGTCACTAGACAGAAGTTAGAAGAAAATGGCCAAAGGAAATTTAAGACTGTTTGGGCAATAAATACGACTTGAAAAGGTTCTTGAGTATTTTCTAAATATTTATATCACCGTCTATTAACTTCTTCAAATCATAAAGCAAAACTATGATACTTTTTGCAGCCATCTCTGGAGACCAAGAGATGGAAGGGCTAGAAGGGAGAGGATAGGAGGGAAAAGAATTAAGATGAGTTAAGAACAGGTGCCAACTCCCAACAGTGAATGGAATCATTAAGTGCTAAAAACATGCACTGATGCTATACATTCTGAAAAAATATGAGATAGGTGTTTCAACATGTATTTCTCTGGGTGGACTAGTATTTTTTAGGAAGGGGATCTCTAGGAGAAATAGAAGGCGTTGTTGGTTATGACACAGCTAGATAACTTTAACTTTCCCAGGGCTCGGTGTCCTGTAGTAAACTGGGTAAGGCGATCTCATCCCCAGACCCTACCGAGGTTCCCAGCTCCGGGACCTGCTACCTCCCCGAGGGCAGCCCCTTCGCCTCTGAGAATCGCTCCGCCAGCACTGCCAGCTCCTCACACTGGCTTCGGCCCGGTGTGACTCCACTCAGGCTCCCTCTCCGCTGAGCAGCCCCCTGGGCTCCTCGGCCTGCGCTTCTCTGCCTTCCCTGCCCACACCCGCCCCTCCCCCTCGTAACTGACTCCTCCCATCTATGACTTCAATGTCATTGCACAAACTCTCCCTCTCCGTCACTACAGTTTTGCCCTCGTGGAAACACTGATGCAAAGCAACTGCTCTAGTGTTGGTTTTGATTGTTGTTGCTGTTTTTCAAGCACCAGAGAGAAAAACAAAAGCATCAGTCACAGAGCAACCAACACTGGAGATATGGGGTGTAGGGTTACCCATGAAGTTAATGCCCCTGGCAGGCGCAAATCCTCTCCGTGTCTATTTCAGCAAGTCCCTCGGTCCTGTGTGTGCCCACTCGCCTCCCACTACTTATACCCACTTACGCTTCTGGTACCACCTGGTTTTTTTTTTATGTCTTTCCACGGGACACCAACTACAGTTACTTACGAAAACCAAAGCTGACCGTCAATAACCTCTCTTTCCTAAGTGAATTTATTTTATTTCATTGAGAATCCATACAAGGTATCGATTTATATCCCACTCGTTCCCCTCACGATTCTTCTTCACAGGCTTCAGTGTTTTTCCTGTTGTTTATTAGATTTTTATTAACTTGAGTAGACATCAGAGAAAAGCTTAGGGAGATTTTTCATCGGTGCTTCCTGATCTCTAACATTTGTGACTCATCTTCAAAGCTTCCTCTAGGTCCGCCCTGCAGTCGCAAACTCAATAGGATGCAATTACTGCTTCTCTCGCCTTTTTTTTTTTTTTTTCAGAGCGCCAGGTGTCAATCCCGAGTTCCATCACCGTCGGTGCCACCATTTCTTCCCATCTGTCTAATTGCTATTGACCAGGGAAAAGTAGCTTTTGATTGAGGCCCAATGTAAAGTAATATCGATTACTGTAAATGAACTTTCTCTAGTTGCTAAGTCAATTAAGAAAAAAAATAACTAGAGTTACATCTCCTGTAACAAAGTCCAATTTCCACGTCACCAGCTGGTTCTGTGACCTCTGCCTAGGTACTCGAAGTAACGCTCTCCTTTGGTTTAACGTCCAAATCCCGCCGCGCGGAGCAGGCCGGTAGGAGAAGCGAGGGTGCTCTCCCACCGTTCAAGCAGATCAGGGGAAATTAGAACAAAGCCAGGTTTTACTTTTCATCCTTCGAATAAGAAGCTTTCCCATATGCATTTTTCATCAAAGCAATATACCTTTTATCCTAGGTTAACAATCCAGAAATCCATATCGAGAGCCTGCAGCTGCTGTCGCGCTGCGAGGAGGCTGAGCCCGGGTCGGATGGGGCTGAGGCGACTCACGGGGGCAGCGCGGTGAGCAGACAGCACCTCGCACCTGAAACGCGTTACCGAGATCGCCTGCTGGGGCTGCTGCCGCTGAGCCCTCGGAGCCCTCGGAGCCCTCGACGGGCCGGCACAGGTGTCGGACGTGGAGGGGAGACGGAGAGAGGACCAGCGCAGGCCACGGTGCACGCGTGGCTTGCGGCTACAACCCTGCCAGGAGCAAGGAGCACCTAGGCCGAGCTTCCTCAGATTCACACACGGAGACCTGGAAGTTAGCTCCGTTGTGTTATCTGTAGGAACTCACACCGGGCTTTGATTTCAAGGTCTCAGTGTTCCTGGGATGTAAAAGGAGAAAATGAGCAGGTTAAAAAAAAATGATTAATATATTTCTCATCCAACTTATTTATTTCGGTAACAAGTTCTCCTTGTGTAGTGCAGGCGGCCTTTGACTCTCGGTGGAGATCCTCCTGCTTCAGCCCCCTGAGCACTGGGATTTGAATATACATCACCACACCCTGCCATCTAGTTTAATTTCTATTTGACTACTATTATCATGTAGCCATGAAAATTTAAAACATAGTTAAGCTGGAGTGTTGTTCTGCATTTCAGTGCTGAATACCCAGCCAATCTGTATATTTCTATTACTTAAAATTCATGTCACTTTGAATAACATACTGCAGATTATACCATCACATACACTTCTCTCTCTCTCTCATATCACTTTTAATAACATACTGCAGATTATAATACCATCACATACACCTCTCTCTCTCTCTCTCTCTCTCTTTCCAGTGCCAGGGGTCGAACTAGGGCCCTTGTGCGTCCAGGGTTGGTGCAGTACCACTTAAGCTAAATCCCCAGCCCTCATACCCTTTTCATTTGAGCCCTAAACTGTCGTACACAATGGCAATACAAATGCAAGCTGTTGTCAGCTTTGTTAAATAACAGTAGAAATTCAGGCTGACAGAATTAATTGCACAAAAGTATGAAGCTAGCAGTTGATTGGCTGACTCTAGATCTGTAAGTGCTTTCCTCTAGAAAATATTATCAAGTCACGGTTCAGTTCAGTTATATTATTCTGACACATATCTCCAGAATATTTTGAGATGGAAACCTTTTGCTTCTATACTAATAAAAAGTCTGAAACTTCTAGTCTACTAACAGCTACTCTTCAAATATGACTATTGGAATTTAATTATATTAAGAGTTTCAGGGTTTGCTTTTGCATTAGAATTTATGTTACACGATTTGAGTGATTCACACTGGTTTTAATGACATGTTTCTTCTCACACCAACATTAGCTATGTATTCTTTTAGAGAAAAAGAAATTCATTATGCCTATTTTATAGATCACTGAATGAATTTCAGTCTGCTCGAACTGAGGCCAAACCTACTGAACATCTTCATTACAGACTTTGACTGGTACTAATTAATAGTCATAATACAATAATTAATGTAATTATGTTATCCTACTCAATAAATCAACCACTTACCCTCCACCCAGTGTTTCTAAAAATTAAGTACTTGCCACAGTCCTCATGTAAGAGTGATCAAGGCCTTTTCCAAGTTGATGCACATGTAATATTTACCATATTGATTTAAATAAAAACCTTCACTCACCATTTCTGGCTCCGTAACTCTCATGAATATTAAATCATGGTCACAGGACAGAGCTGTTTATTGTGTTGACTCCTGCATGGCTGCTTCTTGCTGGTGGCTGAGCAGGTTGTGTGTACGCAAACCCACTTACTGGACCCACATTCACTCTGATGATCTTCGTTATTTCATTTAAGCGTCGGAGGGCCCATCCAGCGCCTTTTGTTTAGAAGAAGAGAATATTGTTAAACACGATGGTCTAAGTACTTGTTTCATAGGATGGACATTTTATTGTGCTTGTGTGCTGGGAATTGCATGCAAATAGCAAGAAAATGAATCTATTAGTTATGTGGCGAGAATAAAATGAGACGTGATGATTACAGAGTGGCTTGGGGAGCTGTTAGACTAAGTAGCCGGAAGCAGCCTCTGCAGATGTGACCTTTCCAGTAACGTATAACTGATAAGGGGGCTGCGGCCTGTGAACGATTAGGGAAAAGCACTGCGGGGAGGAAGACACCGGGTCCGGGGCTGTGCACAGAGAACCCTCCAGCTGGGGGTGGGGGCGGGTGACAGGACAGAGTCACAGGGAGGGGGAAGGGGAAAGTGGATTGTGTGGTGGGCGACGCGAGCGACGCGGTCAGGCTGCACTGTCAGGGTGCAGGGACCGTAAGGGGGCGACGTGAGGCGGCAGGTGTTGAACACAGGTCATCCGGGCGCTCGGGGGCGAACTCAGGACCGGCAGCCGGAAACCGGTGCGGAACTGACTCTGGCTTCCGGGTGAGGAGCAGAGGCGGTGATTCGCCACAGGTGCAGTCACGGGATGTTCGAAACCAGAGCCAGGAGGAGAGAATAATAGGATGCACTTTTTATATGTGTAAGAAGGCAAGGCTTTAAAAACGCTACTTAGGCTTTTATCTTGAGCAACAAAGGGAAATATGTTTCCATTTACTGTAATGGAATAGGCTAATGAGAAAGGCTCATAGTGTTGAAAGTGTGGAATAGTTATTTTCTGGATAGAATTAATTTAAGGCTTTAGAGACTTGAGTAAGATACTGAGAATGCTGTTGGACCAACATGTTGGGGACTCAGCGGGAGGCTGAGGTGAGGATCAAAGTCAATTAATCATCGGTTACTACCTATTTAAAATTCAGTAAAAGCTTATTGAACATCTTTTGAGGTCAGGCACTGTGGTAGTGACTAAGACACAAATAGAAATATCCTCGTCAGAGTACAGTCAGAGACAAATTGGTAAAAAATCAGAATTTGATGTTCTGTTCTGTGAAAGAGGTATGTGAAGAGCAGGCTGTGGGTACCCCAGATGTAGCAATGGTGGAAAATTCCTAGAAGAGTTCAGGGGTGCACCGATCTTAGGGGAAAATGTTAAAACAGAAAGGAAAAGAATATTACACGTGCAACTGTGTGGAGATGAATTAAGAGCCCAGATTATTAAAAGAGTGAGCATAAACCATGAGATTTTAACAGAGGTGACATGTTTGGGGAAGGCTTGGCATTGCATTGTTTCAATTTTTTCTAAGATTTAGGGGAAGCAAGAAAGGATCACAGTCAAGTTTCCCTCTAGAAAGAGTTTTTTGGAGGCTTCTTGGAGGCAAGATTAGAAGATGACAGTGGTACCTCTGGGCCTTTCCATTAGTCTTCTACTTTATACACACATGGATTATCTTAAATAAATCTGTTTATTATTTCACATCCGGTAGGTGAACAATTACCTGAATTTAACTGGGGCTCATTGCTTAGGGTCCCACGAAGTCCGAAGAATGGATCAGTGAGGACCAACCTTATGTGGAGATTCCGGGAACATGGCCAGGGTGGAGTTGTTCTGCGCAGCACCCGAGAGGCTTCGCGGAAGAAGAGGAGCATATCATAGACGCACCCTGCCCAGGCCTCTACCTGTTGAGACAAAACATCGACACCCGCTACCTAAAGGAGTCGAAGTTTGTTTTGGGCTCATAATTTGAAAGCTTTCAGTCCGTTTCAGAAGGGCCTAGTGGAAGAAAGATGCGTGTGTGTTGTCTGGGAAGCAGAGCCTGGGGGAGGAACAGGTCCTAAAAATTATGCTCCATGATCGCCTTTTCCACCTGGGCCCATAGACCGTCCAGCTGCGAACACCTTCAAATCAACCCAGCGGTGAGTGCAAAGGCCCTGTGAGCCAAGAGCCTGTATGGGGGCCCCGCGGTCCTTTCGAGCCAACAGTGAGATTAAATTACCAAAGATGAGATTCTTGGCTCCAAAACAAACGGTACCACAAGAAAATAAAAAGCTGCAGAATGAGGTGCTTTATAAATATTAATACAGAAATTCTCAACATAACATGAGAGAACTGAATTCTGCAATATATTAAAAAATTAGCACCCTTAAAATGCAAGCTTGGTTTTTTAACCCCCAAATCACTTAATCAATTAATTCTCTATTCAAAGTTAATAAATGAAAAACAGCCACATGATGATTGCAGTTGGCAGAGAAACACATTAAAAATATTTAATAGCATTTCATGATTAAAATTACTTAAATAATTAATAATCAAAGGGAACATCTTTAACTGTCTAAGAACAATCCACAGATAACATACTCGATTGTAAAACAGTCCCTAAAATCAGGTGACAATTTCTTATATAAAGAAATACTAAAGCATATACTAAAATTCAGTTAGAAACAATAAAGATACTATTAAGGTTCTATGATACAAGCTCAATCAATGTATAGAAAGTGATTGTGGGAATACAGACATGCAAATAACAACCTGAAAATGAAATTAACAAAATTTCATTTGTAATGCTATCAGAAGGAATAAAATAGTAATACATTGAATAAAAGAAATATAAAACTTGTACTCCAACAATTACAAAGAATGCTGAAAGAAATTAAGGAAGTTCTAAATAAATAAAAAAAAATCCAGTGTTCATGGATGGAGAAAGTTTATTTTCAAAGATGGCAATATTCCTTTTACTGACTTATAGAGTCATAGGGTGAAATATTAAAAATGTATGAAGCTAGTGGTCTCACGATTTGGTGAATACGTCCGAAATACTTGAACTGTTTAGTCTGTATGTGTGAGTTGTACAGCATCACACCGTACTCAGATGAACAGATTAACAGAAGGAAAAAGTTCAAAGCAAAAGGGAGAAAGTTTTAATATTGATTCTCAATAATATTCAGTTATCATACTTACAATAATACGATTACTTTTAAGTAATTTTTAAAGTAACAGTGCAGCTATAATTTTTACCCAACTGTTCTTTTTAATGCAATGTGGTGTTACCAACTTGCCCACTCTGCTGATATTTTATTTATAACTGTTATTAGAGTAACCATATATATTTATAGAGCACAACATGGTGTGAATATTCAACGCAGTACATAATGATCACAACAGGTTGTTAGATTATTAGTCACCTTAAAAATTTCAATGCATAGATATTATACTTATCTGTGGGATACAGTGTGATACTTTGATACATATATACTTGATCAAGCCAATCCACATTTCATCTCTTTGTCATTTCTTTGTGTTTGGAGCCTCTGAGCTCTTCTTTTCTAAGTTTTTCTGAACTTTGTAGATAGAAATTTTGTTTTAAGTGACCTCTAGGTAATCATTCTGAGGAAGTTTCCCAAATTTAACATAACATCAGGTGAAACAGCCTTTTCCTTTCCTACATCTAGACAGTGCACATGTGTGGATACAGCCTAATGTTTCATTAGACGCCACTTATCTTTCTAAATGTTCACAGAATGCTCTCTTGTAAATGATTCAAGCATCAAAATTTTTGTAATTTCAAAATGAATAGTAATTTCAAAACGATATTGTAATTTTAAAATGAATATTTTAACAATTTTTTAGTAATATCAAAATGAATATTAAACCTCTCCTTCTCTTCTGGAAATCTATTTTATATATTCTACCCAATCTTCCTGTATTTTCAAAGACCCGATGCCTTAGTACCAGAATCTTAGTCAGTATATAGTGTTCATTTAAAAACACTTTACTGTCTATGACTCCGATTCAATTTTTATCTACTAATTTGTTTGTCAGTTTGCTTACTTATTAATCTCAAGGTTCATTTTCCTTAAGGATTAGAGAAGAGCTTGTGAGCTTGTCTCTGTAGCTTCTGTTCACTGTCACCGTCATCGATGCTGAGCTGAGGGGCCATGTTTGATCTTTTCCTTCAGGGAAGGACTTTGAAAGCATCTTTTGTGCTGAGTTTACCTTTATTTAGGGGGGAGGAGTTCAGAAGGAGTCTTTTCTGTTCCATGTTATGAAATTGTATAACTTTATTTCCATACTATTTTGGAAACTGATTCTCCAAAAACTCCCTCCGTAACTTCTTCCTCTTGTGTTGCCTAAGATTTCAGTTGTGTCAGACAGATCCCCTTCACTGTCACCACTGCACTCACATCGGGCCGTGTAGGGTGAATGCTGTCCTGCCAGTACCTAGGGGGTGTTACAGGCCAGCTTTTCTCATCAGGCTGATAAATGTGCTTAATCATTGACTAATAGGCCTCTAGCCCTGTCTACATGTACATAGATTCTAACTATCCATCACACAGCCAGTGTAGGGATGCAGGCCTATAATCCCAGAACTGGAAGGCTGAGACAGGAGGACGTGATGAAATGCAGCCCAGGCTGGCCTACACATAGAGTTCGAGGCCAGCTGGAATCATGGAGCAAAACCCTGCCACACAAAAAAAATGCATAAAATATAAAGTAGCTCTAAAAGGCTTAAAGTCCAGTGGAACACACATCTATGTACTTTGTCTATAATACCCACTTCTGTTCCCAGGAGCATCACTGCCCACTGGCGGTCTATATTTATGCACTGTAGTAATGCCTAAATGTCCATCAACTGATAAAAGGACAGAGGATTTTTTTTTTTTTTGAGACAGGGTCTCACTTTGTAGTTCAGGCTGGCCTTGAGCTCACTATGTAGCCCAGGCAAGCCTGAAACTCAGCAATCCTCCTGCCTCTGCCTCCCGAGTGTTGGGATGACAGGCGTGAGCCACCACGCCTGGCACTGTGGTATGTGGTATTGATTGCTGGTGGGCGTGAGTCTCCACGCCCAGAATTGTATGTGGTTACCGGGATCGAACTCAGGCCCTTGCGCTTGCGAGGCAGGTGCCGGAACCACTGAGCTAACCCTCCGACAGAGGACATTTCTTAATCCCAGGGATCAGACCCAGGACGTTGCGGCTGCCAGGCCGCTTCGATGCCGCCGAACTGCACCCTGGCCTGGAGGGAGCGTGCTGAGCCCTGCCTGCTCTCCGCGGAGCCCCGCCTACTCTCCGCGGAGCCCCGCCTACTCTCCGCTGAGCCCCGCCTACTCTCCGCGGAGCCCCGCCTACTCTCCGCGGAGCCCCGCCTACTCTCCGCGGAGCCCCGCCTACCTTTCAGCTTTGCCTCCTCCAGCATCCTGCGCGGCTCTGATAACATTTCCTCTAAACCCACATTTACTGTTGCCATGTTTGTAAGTGATCTTGTAAGTCTTTCAGGCACTTATTGTATTTCCTTGTAATGACGTCTAAATCTTCCTGTGATACTGTAGGTGGTTATGGAAGGGGGGATTTAACTCAGTGACGCTGCACCCGCCTGGAAAGCACAAGGTCCTGAGTTTGATCCCCGGTGTGGGGAAAAAAATAATGGGGTTATGGAGTCTTTAGTTTTCTGCTTTGTACATTGTCCTACTATTTAATGCTTCGTAGGATCACCTACATTTATCTGTTTAACCTCGGAAAGCTATAAAGTATTTCCACCTTGAAAAAATAAAGGAATGACGAACTCGGCCCGCTGTGCGCTTCTCTGCTCCCGAGGACCAGACAAGGAGCCGCGGGCCCTTGTCTGACTCCGCCTGGCTGCAGAGCGGAGGGATCCAGGCTGAACCCCGAAGTCCAGCCGCGGTCCGCGCGGCCCCTCTGCCCTGGGGCCCGTCTCCTCCTCTCGCTCCGGACGGCCGGGCGGCCCTGCGGCTTCCTCCCGCCTGCCGCCGCTGCAGCACACGGGCGAGATGCATTCTTTGTGAGCAGCTGCTTCCTCCCCGTCCTCCTCCCGCTCCAGCGCTTGCCAAGACACACGGGTGAGCGCACCCGGGAAGCTTCGGCGTCCGCGGCTCTCGCGCCGTGCGCTGCAGGGAGAGGCGGGCCAGACCCCACGCCCGGGCCAGGAGCCCGACCTAGGAAAACAGCAGACGGACAAACGAGCCGCTGTTCCCTCAGGAGGGAAGAGAGCGGAGTGGGAAGCCCTGGAGAGGCGCCGGAGGGAGGCCGAGGAAGGGGGGTGCGGATGGGAAAAAAGTAACTGGGAAAACAGGGGGAGACAGAGGAGCTGGGCCGTAAGCAGGGAGCGGGGATCAGAAAAGATTCCAAAAGTTCTGTCGGGGATACTTGGCGGATAATGCTCCATTCGCGAATGGAAATGGGTGTGCAGGAAGGCCACATCCAGAGAAATCGATGATTTTAAAGAGACTCGTATTGAAGCTACCTTGCCCCGTGGAGATGACAAATATTCAGACCCCAGAGTGCACAGGTTTGAGGTCCAAGGTCTCATTCGTCTCCTTTGGAATCCAGGTGTCAGGAAGCAGCTAAGGACCTAGGAGCAGGTGCGGAGGGCCAAGGAAGCAGTATAGGCCAAAAGCAGGAACACGAAGCCCAGCGGGGCGGCGCACACCTGTTATCCTAGCTCTCAGGAGGCTGAGGCATGAGGGTTGCTGCTGTTGGAGCCCAGCCAGGGCTACATATGAGACGCTGTCTCCATGAAAAACAGAACAAAACAAGAGATGAAGTGAAAAATATGAATTTTAAGAGATGAGCCGAAGATAACGTGTTTGTTTTGCAATATTTAATGAAAATATAATGTCTCTCATAAAGACTGCATTATTTGCCTAGTGGTAGAGTTGAAGAGCTTCAGCCCCGGCCCGAGTCAGCCGGATGCCTTGACTCGCGCACCCGTTATTGCCTCTACTTTCCCGCGCGGCGGCGGGTCCGCATCGGGCCGGGGACCGCGCTCTTTGCTCGTCTACTCTGCATTACTAACCCTGACCTTTCAGATGTCGTATTTTTCCCCACTTTGGCTCGAATGAGGTACAATTGCAAGTAGTTTTCTTTGAATCACTTTTCTCAGGCATTTGTCCATTTTCCACCGTGGAAGATCCTGTTCTGCGTCGGCCACGTTCTTGCCGGACAAATCTTTCGTAGATTAGTCGGATCTGATTCTATGTGCTTGGCGTTCGGGCCCGTGATGGCCACAAGACTGATAACGCGTCAAGTACCTTTGACCACCACAAACCGAAAACGAACCCCACAGTCCACCTCTGCCCTTCCAGTGACCCCAAGCATAAGTGAGGTATGTGAAGTCGGGGCATCCGTGAGTCCTTCCTGACCGTGCTACCCAGCCCCGAGTTTCTAGACCTCCGTGGTGACATCAGTCTCGCTGGCCACGCTTGCTTTGTAGTTATTGTCAGCGATCCACAACCACCAGATTATTAGTTTGCTCCTCTCTAATTGTTCTGTAATGCTAGTGTCGGTGAGCTTTCTGTAATAACTCACTAATTCTTTGATGTGTGTACAGGTTTTTAGCAATGAATATAAAGTCTTCTTTGGGGAGAAAGGATGTTTTATGCTTCTCCTGAATGCTGCAGTTTTTGACATAATGTTGGATAGAGGGAAGGTACTCAATAAAACCTTTTGATTTATCAAATGATGTACTGATGCTTTATTGCCAGTATTATAAAATCCTGGAAGATAAAATAAAAATATTAACGATGCCTTTGCCTGTCACATACGGATGCTGTGAGGATGAAAGCAGGTACGAGGTGGGAAATTACTCCAAAGGTACACCAGTGCCACGGAGATATATGAGTAAGAGCAATTCAGATGAAATTGTTATTCACTTTAGAATACGCTTTCTCGCTTCCTGCTCTGTATTTTCATTTAAAAAGAAGAGAAGGTGAAATTAAAAAAAAAAACTAGAAGAATACACTGAACACTTGGCTCTACTAGATCACTTCGGAGGTCAGTTGCTGACCTGAACTAATGAGTCTGAAAGATAATTCAGCTGGTTAGTGAGGAAATGCTTGTGCAACTTACAGAAGAGAGACAGGAGGACTTTTTTGTTTGTGTGTTTACTGCCTCGCCTGTCTTGCACTACATATGAAAAAGCCAGGTGCTCCTTTCTGTCAGCCTTTAACCTCTCCCTGTCGCTATGAATAAAGACCAATTGTCTTCCAAATCTATGTTACCTTGTTTGCCTCTCTGTCAGCACATCCTGCCACCTTCCGCTCAGTGGCACGTTCCCTTGTGATGCTGTGGCTCAGAGAAACCCAGCACAGCAGGCGCTAACGAGGGACAGGGCTGAAGCCGCCAGACGCACCCTGACTGCAGCTGGAGAAAGTTTCACAATACACAGGAGGTGTCCACGCCCAGTCCCGAGCACTGAGGCTGAGGGAAATAACATATTCTTTATATTTCATTTTCTGATCATGTTTTTAACTAGTTAATCAGTATCAAAATTCGTACTTACTCTTATTTCACCTTGTGCTCTCAAAAAAACTGAACTCTAATGAGTTTCTTTGGCCCATGAGTGCCATGAAATATTACTGAGACATTGGAGGCGTCAGGAAGCCAGGACGTTGGAACCTCTGGCTTCGTGCCATGGTATGTTCCAGATTTTTCTGTAGCCAAGTATTCTATAGATGCTTAATCCCTTCATGGTAGTTCCTTTACTCTCACATGAAGTTTGAAAGACCATTTTTGTAAAATCTATCTAAATTAAGTATAACCTCTTACATGTTTCCTCACAGAACAGCCGGGCAGATACT
The DNA here is from genome assembly GCA_004025085.1 of Thryonomys swinderianus. Classification (NCBI taxonomy): domain Eukaryota; kingdom Metazoa; phylum Chordata; class Mammalia; order Rodentia; family Thryonomyidae; genus Thryonomys; species Thryonomys swinderianus. The sequence continues at coordinate 25,510 of PVIC010009516.1, forward strand.
GTGTTATTGGAGCTTCACACTGTGGGTGAAGAAAATCATGTCTCTGTTGGCTCTGTTCTTCCTTCCTCTATACAATTAGATTGTGATATTAAAGTTTGAAAGTACAATATTTCACACCCCTTCAAATTTAGCATTCTTTGGTGTTAAAAGTTTTGTAGAGGATGGGTTGGGGATTTAGCTCAAGTGGTACCACACCAGCTTTGGATGCACAAGGGCCTGAGTTCAATCCCCAGTACTGCAAAAAAAAAAGTTTTGTAGAGGATGCCTCTGCGTGAATAGATGTCAACACTGAATGTACTTGACTCAGGTGTCATGGTTCAAACACAGGAGTCCCTCGAAGTCCTCGCTTGCCCATCGGCGGGGATCTGGGGAGGTGAGGGGGTCGTGGCGGGGTGGGACCCCTTGTGGGTAACCACACTGATGAGTCTGCAGCTAAAAGAGATGTGAGGCAGGGGAGGCTGGTCAGAGCTGGGTCACTGGGGACAGGGCCTGGAAGGGTCTCTCTTCCCTTCTCCGCTTCTCCTGCCAAGCACAGACTGCTTCTCCTGTGCCCTGCTACTCTGTCTTGGAGCCGGCTCATTAACTCTACAAACTATGAGCCACAATAAACGTTTCCTCCTTTCAGACGTGGGGAAGTAACTAAGACACAGCGCCCCCACGTGGTGGGGCGGGCCACTCCCTACGCTTCACCACTGCCTTTGCATCTTCGACTTGCAAGAAAGGCACAGCAGAAGCAATGTGCTTGGATCTCAGTCCTCTAAATGTAAAGCTAAATTCCTAAAATGTAAGCTCTGTGTACAGAGAAAAAGTTCAGTGCCATTTACTTTGATACGAATGTGCAAATTCTCACATTCCTCTCTGTCAAAGAGGTCGGTAGCAGAGCTAAAATGCACAGGCAGACAGTAGTCTCTCTCCTTCACCGTGGTGATAAAAGTATCCCTGATGTGACTTTTCTAATATTGTGATAGCTCTTTTGATGCACGAATAAACTATTAATTAGAGTTTTAGTAATACCTTTATCATTTTACCAGTGCTATTTAAAGAAATACTGAAGGATTTCTCAATACATTGTAATAAAAACAGTTTCAAAAAGTTCTATCTAGCAGAGCTATGCATTTTCTTCACACTCAACACCACCTTCGGTCTTTTGTGCTTTGAGTTGTTCTCATGCCTCTGTGTATTGTATTAATATCTGTCACTTACTCGCCCTTTGATCCTTTTTATCTCCATCTCGTTGCTTTCTCTGTGGGCTGAACTTTAAATTTTCCTCTTTTCTTTCACTCATTCTGAGGTTTCCCTCTGATGTTGTCCTCATGGTGCTTTTATCATCTGTAATGTATTTATTGTTCTTTGCAGAATCCTTCTTGTTGCCATGTTCATTTATTTTCTAGTCATCTTTATTTGATCTTTTACTTTATAATTTTTTAAATTTTTAAGCCTCTTTTATGCAAATTCTGTTCTTTCAAAACTCCTCTCCCTTACCTTCCCTCTTCTCTGATCTTCCTTTGAAAATGCTACTACCGTTTTCTCTCATGATTTTCGTTTCACTTTTCCTTGATGTCTGAAATGTGATTTCCCATATTATTTAACTCTTTCCAAGGTTCCACTACTCTTTTCCTCCTCTTTTTCTCACAGTGATACTTTCAGATAATTCAGTTTCCAAGGACTCACCCCTTCGCCTCTCCCATACTCTTTGGTTTGGATTCACCTCCCCAAAAGTTCCTCCTCACCCAGAAGAGCTCTCTGTGACCTAAAAGAGAATCAAACCGACCTCCCCACCCTGAAGATTTACAATGAGCGGGTTCCAAGAGATGATAACCTGGAGGGCCAGAGGGTTAGCTTAGTGGTTCCAGCGCCTGCCTCGCAAGCGCAAGGGCCTGAGATCGATCCCTGGTAACCACATACAATGTTGGGTGTAGAGACTCACACCCAACAACAATCAATACCTCATATCACGGTGCCAGGCGTGGTGGCTCACACCTGTCATCCCAGCACTCGGGAGGCAGAGGCGGGAGGATTGCTGAGTTCGAGGCTTGCCTGGGCTACACAGTGAGCTCAGGGCCAGCCTGAACTACAAAGGGAGACTCTGTCTCAAAAAAAAAAAAAAAAAAAAAAAAAAGAGATGGTAACCTGGAGGGTAGGACCGGGGTCACCAAGGTGGCCTGAAGAAGGATGTCAAGTCGAGCTGTGTGGCATCTTTTCATGGGTCACCTGCGTCACACACAGCCCATGGTCTCCGGCGCAGACCCGGGAGACTGCCCTTGCTTGGTGAGCTCTTGTCACCTTTTGATTTCTCTCTATTGGAAATGAAAATCTAAAAGTTTGGCTCAGGCCCAGGGTGACGCTTAAAATGAAGACGATCTTTCTCTGACATTCACAGGAGCTCTCTTGAGATAGGGGAAACCTATGGAAATAGACACTAACCTGTTGCATTCAGATATTTACCATCTGTGTTTCTAAGGCTTAGATGTTTCCTCCCAGTGGGGTGAAATAAATGTAAAGTTAATTCATCTTCCCTTATAGTAAGATGGTCCCTAAATAATGTATAATTGCTTATTGGTAGTTGATCTGTGAGTATTCTTCAAGTTTAAGCATTGCTTGCCAAATATTAAATTAGTACATGGTTCTCTTGGATTCTAAGCCTAGCAAAAAGTGCTGCTTTGGGGCCCTGAGGATCAGGATGGTGATCCAGTTACTACTCGATGAGTTTTGGAAAAAAAAAACCAGAAAGTCTTTGCTTTTAGTGGTCAGGGAGATACTGATGTCTTCTCACAGTCTGCACAGCCGCTGGGCAGAGTGTTTGTATATGGCTGCATTTGATGAAATCTAATTTTTTCATCTCTCTCCCTTTGTAGTACTTCAAATACCATGGTTAAATATTGGATTTTTTTTTTTTTAGTTTTTAAGACTTGTGTTTGTTTTCAAGGATTCTCACTAAATGAGTACCTTAAAAAGGGAACAGTATTTTAGTGTTTTTATTCAACATATTTGAGAAAATTTTGGCAGATATTGATTTTGACTGATTTGACATATCTCAGGGACAGAGAAAGTTGGTGGGTATACATCTGCTTGGACAGCAAGTTCTGGAGTTTATGACAAAGGCCTTCATCTTCCAACACATTACTCACAAAAACCAGAAAGTTATTTTTCCTTTCACTGTATTTATTTTTTAAAAATGATATCTATGAAATTGGGTATTCATTCTCTTCTTACTTAGAATAGCGCAAAATAATTTATTACCTTTCTTGTCCTTATTTTTTTTAAGAGTAGGGAAACTTTATTGAGAAAGAAAGAAAGCTCCCGCCTAAGATGGAGAGAAGGAGGCCCTTGCAGGGGGTGAATTCCTCTTGTCCTTATTTTTAACAACCAACTATCTTGTTGGCCTCTTTCCGTTCAAATTTCCCCAATCTTTAATTTGAAACTCAGATTAAGCAAGAATGTTCATTTTGTACTATATTGTTTCAAATTTAAAGAGGCACTTTTAAGTGCCACATGTCACTTTCAAGCCCTAAATACCTGTTACTCACACACCAAGCCTTTGCTGAGCCAAATCTTGTGGAGCTGATTTGCTTTCTGTAGCACTAGACTAACCCGGACAAGTTGCAGCAGTTCTCTGAGACATGCTGCCTATAATTATCAGAAAAGAAACTGCACAGGATAAAGCCTTTAGGATTCCCTTCTGGCTCAAAGTGAAATGATCTTTCACCATTCATTTATTTTAACTTCCATTAACTTATTTTTATTTTATTTTATTTTTTTTATTGAGACAGGGTCTCACTTTGTAGTTCAGACTGGCTCTGAGCTCACTATGGAGCCCAGGCAAGCCTCGAACTCAGCAATCTCTTGTCTCTGCCTCCCGAGTGCTGGCCATTAACTTATTTTTAAAAATACCCAGTGCCCATAATATTCAAAATCCTGAGAAAATCCTTATCAGTGCCGTCCTGAATTAGCCCTGGTGTTAGAAGCTAAGATCCGTGGGAACGTCTGAGGTAGTAGAAGAGCTTGTCTACTTCCTGTGCTGTGGAGCCGGCTCCTGATCGCCCTCCTACCCCTCCCG
>PVIC010009516.1:29666-45475 GCA_004025085.1 Thryonomys swinderianus
GGTGTTTTAATACGTGTAACGATATTAGAAGTTTTAGGCTGGAGGATGATAAAGTAGGGAAATTAAGTGAAAATAAACACCACGATGCGTGGATGGTCTGGGGGGATGGACCCCCCCCCCTCCTCAGGAAGCCTCGTTCACTCTCAGCCCATCAGGCATTTGAGTCACTTGGGTGTCAGGGCCACAAGCTGGGACACGGTTGCCGCAGCTGAGGAATCTCCTAACATGATTCGTAGACGGCTCATCGTTCATTCCTGGGCCGTCTCCCTCGTAGCCCCCTTGACATCTGCTCCCGGCCCTCCCCACGCGCCGCTGTTCCAGCGCCTCCTCCTCCTGCCCGGAGGCTTCTCGGCTGAGAACAGGGCGCGATCCCGCCGCTTCTCGCCGCCGCCTTCCGGGGCTCGGGTTCCTGGACGGTCCCGCCTGCTTCGCGGACGCCAGGACCTGGGGCAGCCAGCCCCGAGCTCCGAGTCTCCCTGACCCTTGCCTTCCACTCACCTTTCCCACCTCAGTCGCTCAGTCTAATTAATTCCACAAAACTCACCAGTCTTCCTTCTCTCTTCCTTGTTCACTTCACGCACAGAACAAGCCTCACCTCTTGTGGCTGCCTGGCTTCCTTCCCTCTGACTTCACAGGTCTTTTTTAAATTTGCCATCGCGCTGTGGTTTGATGCGCCAGCTTGGCTGGATGATCGCCCTCAGCATTTCCACCAGACACTAATCCAGGTGTTCAGGCGAAGATACTCCCCAGACATGACTAACATGGACCATCAATTGGACTTAAGAGGGATTGGCCTTGACTATTTGTATAGACTGGTTGGTTGAAAGGTTTTAAAGATAGAGCTCAGAGAAAAGAAAACTCAGCCTGCAAACTGCAGGCTTTGAGGTTTAAGTTTCCTGAAGCTCTGCTCTCCTCTGCCTGCCTGCCTACCTGCCTGCTTGCCTGTCTGTCTGTCTGTCTGTCTAGCTCTCTCTCTCTCTCTCTCTCTCTCTCTCTCCCTGCATCTGCCTCTCTCTGTCTCATCTTTCTGTCTCTGTCTCTCTCTTCCTCCCCCTTTCATCACGGTTCTAACTCATTGATAGAAAACTATGGAGTCTCCAATCATTCATTCTTCTCTTAGAGCTTTTCCTTCAGTTCTTCATCTGCCCAAAGTTCTCTTTGCTGGGTGTTTTCAGGCCCCACGCCCTCGCACTCTTCAGGCCTTTGCGAGTTCTCACCTCCTAGAGAAACCACCCCCTTCACTGCTCACGGTGACCCACATGCTTGCTCATCAGTGATATTTCGCTCCCTTTACTGCCTTATCTTGGTGTTCACTATTCCCTAGAACTGTGCTAATTTCCTCAGTTGGTCACTGTGCCACCTCCTCAGCAGGCCTGCCCCCTAAAAGGGCCATTTTACCTGCCGTGTAACTCCTGTTGGCCAGCACCTGGTGCAGTGCCAGGCACCAGGTTGCTTGGCACACATTTGCTGAACCGTAGAGAATGGGGGCCACTGTGTGAGTTTACTGGAGGCAGAAGGCTGGCCCTCAGGGAGAAAATAGCCGACAGCGGGGAATTAAAACTGACAAAATACATCTCATTTCTGCCAAGTTCCCAATGTCTCCACTAAATATGGGAAACAAACTTATTCTGTAGACTGCACTTTCTCAGGTTCTCCTGCGCCTGCCATTCTTTAGTCAGTGTAGAGCCCAGTGCATTACAAATGGTTACACAAACCAAAACTAACCAATCACAGGCGATAACATCTCAGAGGAAGTGATATTTGAGTTATGATGTGATGAAGACAATCAAACAGGAGGGGAACCGAACCAAGTAGAGAAAATAATCTCCTCAAGGAATGGAAATGGGAAAAGACCCCATGTATGAGGAGGTGAAAGACCATGTTTGCTGGATTATAGATTTTAAGACGATGTAGAGTGACAAAGATGGGAGATGAATCATCAAGATCCTTTTAGACTAGTGATGTTTTAAATCTTGTTTATAGAAAATGAGAACGCAGTGGAAGTGTTAAGAAGAAACTACATACGGCAGATGGCAGAGGAGACATGGCAGTGCTGTCAGAGCTCCTGGGTCTCCAGCTGCCTTCTCTTCCATCAGACCCAGAATAGAGCCATAGAAAATTTTGTCTCATATGTTCTAACCGTAGATAGTGCAGAAAATAAAAAAGTAATGAAACAGTAACAAGCAAAGCCCATCCAGCAAAAGCCAACAGAAATACACGGGGCAGACTGATTTTATTCACCTAGATTTATCAGCACCAATATTAACTCTGTCTGGGGACCATGTATGTATGATTTTTTTAATTAAAATGTTTGACTTAAAATCCCAATCTTACTTCGGCAGAACTTTTCAGCCTGCTGAACTCTCCTGCCTGTCATTTATGAAATAGGGCTGATAAGGACACCTTCTTCACAGGACAACTGAGTGAGATTAATGCATGATAAGTTATCTAATAAAACAAAATTGCATCAAATGAGTTCTAGTTATCTTCACCTGTATCTTTTTTTTGCTTTTTTGCTTTTTTGGAGACAGGGTCTCGCTTTGTAGTTCAGGCTGGCCCTGAGCTCACTATGGTGCCCAGGCAAGCCGCCGCGAACTCAGCAATCCTCCTGTCTCTGCCTCCCGAGTGCTGGGATGACAGGCGTGAGCCACCACGTCCGGCATTGTGGTATGCTGTGTTGATTGTTGGTGGGCGTGTCCCAAGCCCAGCCTTATATGTGGTTACCGGGGATCGAACTCAGGTCCTTGCGCTTGTGAGGCAGGCGCCGGAACCACTGAGCTAACCCTCCGGCCCCTTCACCTGTATCTTTGCCATGAAAGAGTCGTCTTGTTATTGTAGGCTCTGTCTGTGCACTGGCAGAGGTGTTTAACGCCATCGAACAGCATGTCTCAGGTACAGATCTGTGAGGACAGGACCCAGCAAGGAAGGAAGGTTGGATAGCCATCACCACAAGCACCGAGAACATGGATTGGACAGAAAGGACGTGGCTGTCACAGTGAATACACAAAGACAGAATTTGGTCATGGGCGTGAGAGATACAACATTCATTCACAGTACTATCATTTCAGAGAGGATATAAGGGGAAGCAAGTCCTTCCACCCAACCAAGTTAAAGAGGCTCAGACTCCAAGGTCTTACGTGAACGAGTGCTGAAGAGTCATCGGCAGGAGTCTTGACAGAAGTAACTCTAGACACCCCAATAAAAGAAAGCGCCACCTCTAAAGATGTACACAGAGCTGAGACCATTCCTTTTGTAACTATGACTGAATGGCTACTGATTTCCTACTGAGAATGACTCACGATACATTTCCTGGAAAGAAGTCTTAAGGGTGCATAAAAATAAGCAACGAAACAAAGTGTTATCTTCAGTGTAGGTTACGCCTTCTATATTGTAAGTGTTAATTTTGTTGAATGTGAGATCAATCTTTTCTAAAAACATTGTATCAACCGCATGTTATTTGGTAAGGAATTTCCCAAGGAGGAGGGGTGGAGAGCCATACTAGGTACTGAGAATGTGTGTGTCTATGGAGGTGGTAATGGTATAGACGTTTACATGGATAAAAATCAGTCACGCGGCACATTCGAGGTTTGTATAATTAAAATATCTTGAGAATATGCTTCAAACAAAATCATTTCCTTTAGATATTAAATACGCAACTAGTTAGTCTTTTGTTCCTTTGCTTGTTTTATAGTATTATGTATTGTACCCAGAGGCTTGAACATGTTAAACAAGAACTTTAAAAATGAACTATATGAGGCTGGAGGGTTAGCTCAGTGGTTCTGGCGCCTGCTTCACAAGTGCAAGGTCCTAAGTTTGATCCCCGTTAGCTACATACAATGCTGAGTGTGGAGACTCACGCCCAGCAACAATCGATACCACATACCACAGTGCTGGGCGTGGTGGCTCACGCCTGTAATCCCAGCACTTGGGAGGCAGAGACAGGAGGATTGCTGAGTTCAAAGCTTGCCTGGGCTACATAGTGAGCTCAGGGCCAGCCTGAACTACAAAGTGAGACCCTGTCTCAAAAAAAAATACTGACTATAGTCAAAATGCTGGTGCATAACCAAATAATGGCTCCCCCTTTAAAACCCACTTCACTGGGCCAGAGTTCTTGCTGCAGAAGCCCATTTCTGTCCGTGTACTCAGCAGATAATAAACTTGAGAGAAAGTCTTGGTGTGGCCACAAGAGTCACTGTTTTTCCACTTGTCTTTGGCTGGGCTTGTAGCATTTATTCTGAGCTGGAACCAGTTTTTTAAGCATGTTATAATTTTCCTTCCTTGGACCAGTGGCCATATCTCTACAATTCCGCCCATCTTAGGCCTCCTGAATGTGGGTACACTGGTTCTGTGGTTCAAAAAATTCCCCATGTGCCTTCAGCTATTAGAAACCTCAGCCAGTCTGTCGGGTTCCACCGCAGTCTTTCACGTTCCATGGTGAGTCTTCCTCTTTTCTAGAAATTCTCTCTCTTCAGCTCTGCTGAGTCCCGCTCCCGACAGAGTGTTCTGAGGAAAACATGAGAAGTGCCAACAGTGAAGAAGATGAACTGAGTTCCCAAACAGCGACTTTAATAGCTTTTGTCTGTCAAAATAGAGTTGTGCCGAAGGACAGATAGGGTAAAAATCAAAGGAGTACTATGCATTAATGAGACTGGCCCAGCAGTAGCTCGTAAGGAAATCTTTCCTGTTTTAATTACTTGAGATTCTTCTACCAAGCCCCTTTTGTGTAACTTCATCGCTGAAGTGTTTACTTAGGTTTCATTGTGATTAATGAGGACTATTTACATAGTCCTCATAGTACCAGTGGATTTCCAGGCGACTCCACAATGATGTATGAACTCTAACATACAAAATAATTAAAGAAAAACCCGCTGTCTCGATCAGATCTAGAAAAGGAATAAAAACATATAGTAATCAGGTCAAGAGAAGGCCTAAATATAGTGCAACATCAATTCTCATATTGAGATGCTTGAAGCAGTGTGATGTCCCCTTTCAGAGGGATGTTCATGGACCTGTGAGATGTGGGGCAGATGTGGGAGTTACTGCCTGAGCGCGATGGCACTGGAGAGTAAGAGTCAGTTCCATTTTGTCTCCGGAAAGAGAAAAAGGGAGCTACCACACTGTCCCACGGTAGGTAATTTGACAATGTTGAACCAAGAAATGTATGCCTGTCAGTAAGTTTTCCATAATTGTAACAAAACACTTTTGACCATCTCACAAAGGTTTATTTTGGATATTTCTTTTGGAGAATTCAGCCCGTGGATTTGGTCCACTTAAAAGGCAGTGAGTGCACCAGGGCAAGACTGAGTGGGGTGGCAAACCCTTCACCTCCTAGGGCAAAAGTGACAAGAAGAAAGAGGGAGAGATGGCGACTGCTCTCCTCTTCAAAGGCAGCCCCTACCCGTGGCAGATGGTACTAAACCTGTGACACAGGCCTGTTTGAGGGACACTTTGCATTCAGTTACAGCGGGCCTATGTTATTTTTTCATGTATTACTCATTTTCCCCCTAAGGCAAAAGTATGAAAACATTAGAACATTCAGGTGAATGGGATTTGTTATACGTATGTATGAGAATATGAGTTTGATTAAAGAGTTTCCCCATGAAAAATGAAATAGCTGAGACTGAGCAGGAGCTGGGATACTCCTCAGAAGACCCCACCGCCCTGAGCCCTGGTCCCCACATCATTCTTTCAGGAGATTCTGGTCTTCTTGACTCTAAGTGTAACAGAGACATAGAGAGTTACATCCACTGTCATAGGCCATCTGATGCCCGCTTGAAATTACGTCTTAATGTTGCTTCTTTTGTAAGATGAACATGCCTGGATATTGCTAACAAATAGAACATGCTACATACCACTATTAATGGGTATGGGGATAGGGATTTCCATTTACCTCAAACCATCTCATCAAAAAATTGCATGATACGAACGGTATCTGCTTCATTCAAGGATGGAGCATGGACCTAGGAATAGTCAATGAATTTCCCAGTAACTGACAGAACTGTAATCCAAATCCAAATTTGACAAATGCCAAAGACTATGAGTCTTAATCCCTTTCTCATCACAAGGCACAATACCTGACACCAACAAGATAAAGGAGCGGCTTATTTTGGTCACCATCTTAGAAACTGCAGTCTATTGTCTTCAAGCTTCAAGATGCAAAATAACATGGCAGAGAGGTCTGAAGTGACATAAGCTGCATATATTCTGATGGTCGTGAAGCAGAGAGAGAAAGTAGGAGCTGGAGTGGTAGACATATTCATTCAAGTCCCATCACCAGCGACCCACTTCTAAGCGGGCTCCAAACCCTAATAGCAAACCAGCTGTATCGTCCACATAACCTAATTTCCATAAGACCCACCTTGGACACCAGAGACTTGTGGGAAATTCTATAACCAAACCACAGCATTCCAGTTCTGCCTCTCCACACTCAGGCCCATTTCTGTTGTAAAGGACAGTTACCCAATTCCTAAGGGTTGCCCTACTCTTAACAGCTTCAAAATTGATAAAAATTCCAAGTCCAATGTGTCTTTTGAGAATCAAGGCAAACTCTTAGTTGTGAACCACTGTAAAAATGCAAAAGAAAGTGAAATACTCTTGTACGCTTGACACACAATCACACAGTGTAGACATTTTTTTTTTTTTTTGAGACAGGGTCTCGCTTTGTAGTTCAGGCTGGCTCTGAGCTCACTATGTAGCCCAGGCGAGCCTGGAACTCAGCAGTCCTCCTGCCTCTGCCTCCCGAGTGCTGGGATGACAGGCGTGAGCCACCACGCCTGGCACTGTGCTGTGTGGTACTGACTGCTGGTGGGCGTGAGTCTCCACGCCCAGCATTGTGTGTGGTTACTGGGATTGAAACATGGAGCTTGAGCTTGCGAGGCAGGTGTTGGAACCGCTGAGCAAGTTTCCAGCCCAAACATTCCATTTTGAAGGGAAGAAATGGGGGGACTTGGAAATAGGACCTAAGCAAGAAGGAAAGCCAGTAAGACATTTATTCAATCCTGTAGTTTATATTTAGAATCTAGAGCAGTGATAGTGAAGCTTTTAGAGACCATGTGCCCAAACTGCAACCTAAAACCTACTTACTTATCACACAGTGCTAACACTGCAATTAAATCTGAATACTGAGGTCTTCGTTTTTAAAATACAGCTGTTCTTCAATGGCTGCTGTTATGATTTGGTGCACACACCCACAAAGAGGTCTGTGTGTGCATGCCATTTGTCTGCCACTCCTGAGCTAGGGCAAGGAGTAATGATGACACGAACTCCAAAGGAATTTGATGGGCTCACCCTATGACAGCTCTCAGGGGCTAGTTCTTGGGACAGCTTCTCACATGACCTGCAAATTTCTTCCGATGGTCCAAGTTCCTGGCTTCTCTGATTTCCTAGAATCTCTTCTGCACTTTTGTCTTCATTCCCACAGCTCTCTGCACTTCCCTCTTAGGGGCACACTGCCTGACTGCCCAGAATTTCCTTTTAAATCTGAGTGGACCTAGTAACCCCACGACGTTTGCATTATCATAAAACCAGCAATTCCTGACACTAGCTAAAACATTACCCTTGCCTCTTGGGTCATACAGCTGCAGACGCCTCTGAGCACCTTGATGGCTAAACTGAGTCCTCTGAACACAATCCCAGGGAACCAACCTCCTAAATGACCCTTCTTAAGGAGGATGTTCAGGAATCTTCTCCTTGAAAGCTTTGTAGTTTGGCATCCTTGGCTCTGCGCTGGATAGTGTCTTATGGATTTTTCAGATACCTGTAAGGCGTCTTTCTTATTGTCTTGGTGCATACAGCACATGGCTTTGCTCATATTTACAAATATCTGTGTGTTCCTAAATTGTATGTTAAATTCATTTAAATATAGGCATCATGTACACTCCAAATTAAGCAAATTGAAGTCCAGAACAATTCCAAGCTTTTCCCAGGTCCACACCATAGGCAACTGAGTTTTTCTTCTTTGATACTAAATATATCATGCTATTTCCAACACCAGTAATCAGTTCTTCAGTTCCCGGACTCCAGGTAGGTTTTCAACCCTTTAGCTGCTTCCATACTAATCACTCAGTTAGCCCAGACCCCACGTATTGAGTGATTAGTCCCGCAAGACTCTATTTCTTTAGACACCAGCTACAGACAGAGTTTCTCAATGTCATACATTATTACCTGGCCAGGTACAAATTGCTGTCCTGCTAGCCACTCATGTGCACTAATTCACTAACACAGAAGTCACAGAATTCCTACTGATACAAGTATATTTTAAGATGTACAATCAAGGGCCGGAGGGTTAGCGCAGTGGTTCCGGCGCCTGCCTCGCAAGCGCAAGGTCCTGAGTTTGATCCCAGTAACCACATACACTGCTGGGAGTGGTGACTCACGCCCACCAGCCATCAACACCACATACCACAGTGCCGGGCGTGGTGGCTCACGCCTGTCATCCCAGCACTTGGAGGCAGAGGCAGGAGGATTGCTGAGTTCGAGGCTTGCCTGGGCACCATAGTGAGCTCAGGGCCAGCCTGAACTACAAAGCGAGACCCTGTCTCAAAAAAAAAAAAAAAAAAAATATATATATATATATACATATATATATACAATCAAAACCTCTCAAAAGGAAGAGATACATGGGGCATGGTATGGTAAAATGGACTGAAATCAATCATGCCCTCTCCTCTCAGGCCAGCTACTTGGCACTACAATGTATTTACTGGATCAGAAGTGATTGGACCAGTTGCTTACCGGTGTTTTTGAAATTTCTCTATAGAGACTTGACTGATTAAGTGTCGCCCAGCGGTGATGTGCTTCTTGTAGGCCTTCACCCCACCCCCCAGAGGTCCGAGGCTGAGGCTCAAGTGTTCCAACTTTCTAATCAGGCTTGGTCCTTCTGGCTGCCAGCCAGTGCATCCTGAAGCAACGCAGTGTTTAGGGGCCTCCCACAGGGTTCCTGTACTATATGCATGTGTATTGAAAGAGGATTGCTAATAAGAATGAATGGTGGGCTGGGGATTTAGCTCAAGTGGTACCACGCCAACCTTAGATGTACAAGGGCCCGAGTTCGATCCCCAGTACCGGAAAAAAAAAAAAAAAAAAGAATGGTGCTGCTATCACTCCTTCCTCAGGAGAAATTACAAAGGTTTTAGGAGTGTTGTGGAAGAAGCCAAGGACAAAGACCTTCTCATTATATTAAGGGAAGGGGGTAAGAGCCGTCCCTACATCATTTTCACCCTTGGTCCTTAGCAGGTCTATTTTGGAAGACTGAAAAACTCTCTTTCATATAAAAATGTTCATTATTGCCTTCTTAAATTAAAAAAAAATTCTCAAACTAATTAGCAGCTCATTAGTCACTTCAAGACAGTCCATGTGAATAGCAAACTTTCCAAAATGCAGTGTTTCCTAATGACAGCACATTATCACCATCCCTGTGGACTGGGCTGTCAGGCCCAGCTTACCCGAGGCCTCCGTTCAGGGACCCACAGCTTGTAGTCAAGATGTCAGAGTGTGTGCGTGGGGGTTCAGCGACCTCCAGGGTCTTCAGAGGGAGGCAGAGCCCGTTCTCATGCTCACTCACGTGGGCCAGACAGTCTGATCTACAGCCTCTTCCAAGAGCCAACAGCAATTTTTGGAACCACTGACTGCTGGCTGGACACGTTCTGGGTTCCCTGCGGGGACGCTTTATGGGCAGCTCACAACACGGTGGATGTCTTCATTGGAGGAAGCAACCGGAACCAGATAGACACTGTACACACAAAGGAAAGTCACGACCTTTTACCACATAGCGCTATCGGCAGTAACAGTCCGCCGCTCGTTCACCCTGAACTTGGTAGGACACTATCACTGGATCTAACTCACACTCACCAGGAAACTGAGCTCTTTCAGGGCCCCTGGAGAAGCCTGCCCACTGCAGTATCCACACTGTTTCCATTCCTTTTGTGGAGCGCAGAGTGCCACCGTGCTTGGCACCTCGAGAGACAAAGGGACAAGGATTGCCAGGGTTGGAGGGGGCCCGTGAGACCGACCTCAGACAAGCCGGCCTTTCCTGCTCCCACATAGGCTGTGCACTGCTGTCCCGTCTGACGTGCACCCAGGCCCGGTTGTGTGTTACTTCAAGATTTGTATCAAATCTGAAGTTTGAGTTTTTAACAAGAAATTCACCTCTAGTTTATCATTTTTCCACTGTTTTCAGAGTGCCTTCCAGTAGCACTCTCCGGTGTTAGATGGAGACCCTCCCACGTCTCCAAGGTTAGAAAAGAAAATGTCAGAGCTTTCGCTTCCATCCACATAAACAAATGTCTCCAGGCAGATGTAATTATATCCCTGTCTGCCTGACTTTGACCCTTACCCTTCTATCTTTTCCATCCTGGGCCCTAAAAATAAAGACTTGCCAGAGATGCCAGTTTAGTGTGGGATGTCAGCAGATCCTACGCAGTGCAGAGCCTATGTTATTCGTCCTTTAGGGATGTGGCAGAGCAATTATATCTAAAATCTATCAAGAGATAAAGAAAAGGGAAATGACAGAGGGGAGCAAATCCTAAGAGGTTATACACTGCTGTATGTTTCTTAAAAGTTTTTACAGTTCTCTGAAAAACTGCTGTTCTAACCAAACTCGTAAGATAAACCAAAGGGAAATTCTCAGAAGAGCATTCCTTCATTCCTCACATGAATCAGACTCTACACCAGGCTGGCCCTCTCCCAGGCGCTGGGGATCGAGAATTGAACAGAATAGCTCTCTGAAATCCTAGCCCTTCGTACAACAGGGGGAGCAACTTTAACAACAGCAAAACAGGACAACAGTGTCCCTATGTTTTATCACACAGCGATATGACAAAAACTGAAGTTATCTGCCTATCTACTACGAAGCACATTGTGTTATCTTGTCTTATCTACTTTCAAAAATGGTTAGTCAGTACTCTTGTTGCTTTAAATTTGATGATAAGAAAAGAAGATTTACTTGAGTGACTTATCATAATCACTCAATAAATTAAGGAAACAGCTTGAGACAGTTTAACTTCACTCCCTTTCTGATTTCAAATCTTTTCCTAAACAGTGTGATAAAAATTCTCAGAAAAAGACAATGCAACTAAAATTGAATTTATTAAAAAAATAAAAGCAGGAAAGAGATTAAAAGGACAGATAAGGGCAAACAAAACAATTTCATTTCTCCCAAAAGTACATTGCTTCACTCTCCATTGTTTTCTAACCATATTATCTACTTTTTCATCCAGAAAGAAAAATAGCAAAATTTATTTCCAGTATATTGTATAAAAACAAAGAAAAACAAGCACAGCTGTTGGAAGGAGTATGGAGTAAATCTGCACAGGAGGAAGAACAGGGGAATGCAGATATATCTTGCATTCTTACCATCTATGGGTAAATGCTTGTTTTTCTTTTTCTTTTTTTAATTGAATTCTTTATTGGTACAATTTATATACATCTCAAAATCACATATAACATTGGGGAATTTGTACCAGTATATGACACAAGTTAATTCTCATTTTTACCCATATCCCTACCCACCCACACCTCCTCCCCCCCTTATACATGCTCTTTTATTTTCTTTCTGTATCATATTTATTCCTTCCCCTCATCACATTCCCACACCAAGAATGCTTGTTTTTCTTAAGAACACACAGAAGTTTCCATCAGAATACATAAGAACAGCAACAGATGATAGAGAAAGGGAAAAAAAAAAGTGTAGGATAAGCAGGACTGGACCATACTGAAACAGGTTACGTGTTAAGTTTGAACTATGGTGGTGAAAACAGGCCTCGTTAAAACAATGAGGTGTCAACAAAGAAAATGTTAGTAAAGTGTAAAGAGCAGGAGGAGTCAGTTCTTCGTCATGCAGGGGTCGCTCTGGGCAATGAAAAGTCTCGAAGGAAGGACCATGGGGAAAGGACAAGGTGGAGAGCCGGGTGGCAGCAGCAGAATGGTGGAGAAGAGAGGGGAGTCGTGCAGGCGAGGCCCATCTGCTGCGACACAAGTGCCACTTTCATCAGACGTGTCAAACATCTGCTGCAGTTGAAGCCAGAGGAGCTGGTAGAGAAATACCACTTCTGGGTGTGGTCACCTCCCCCCGTGACTCTAGAGGAAACAACACGACCCCCCAGAAATGCTCATAACAGGTGCTGTCAATCAGTTATCTACCCCTGTAACCTCATTATAAGTGTAAAGACATTGCTTCCCAAAAGGTATTCAAAGTAATTTGCAAACAAAGCTCATGTATAGGGGCAGGAGGTTGTAGGGAGGGTGAGGAATAGGAAAAATGAAAATCAAGGTGTGTCATGTACTGGTACAAACTCTCAATGTTGAATATGATCATAATGTACATATAAAATTACCAATAAAGTTAATTTTTAAAAACTTAAAACAAAATAGAAAATCAGGCTTTCACGTTTGCTTCTTGCCTCCAAAGGAGTCATGGGCAACACTGTATTCTTGAAAACTTTTTCCTGTTCCCAGACTTTGACCTTCATGGGACACACTTTTTTTCTGTGCGAATATTGATACATTTTAATATGAGAATCTTATAGCAAGAAATTCACACTTAGCAAAAAATAAATAAAAATAAACAAAATCCAAAGAACAAAGATATATCAACCAAAGACATAACACACAATTCCTGTCACTATCATATCTTCTACAACAGAAAAAAAAAAAAAACAAATAGGAAGAAATGAGAAAGAATTTAATCTAATGGTGATGGATGGATTTTCCTAAGAAAGATAGGTGGGAATTGGACACTTGGACATTCCTCTATACCCGAATGTTTGTGCACTCCTTGTTTTTCTTAATTTCCATTATTTTTAGAAGTTCATAAAAATTTCATCACAGGAAATTTTACCTGCAGAGTTTCCTAGCCCCGGGTTTGTATTGAGGAACATGAGGGAAAATAACTTTGACGGTAAATAGTTTTCTCTACTTGTGGATGCCCTGCCTTCCCATCCACCGTCTTCCCATAGCTCCAATTTAGTTCCCATGGCAAGTACGGAGGTGTGCCTGTTGGCGTTCAAGCAGCTGCTGTGCAGAGAATATTTCTCCTGAAGAAACGAGAACACCATGCTCCATTTTCCTGTGAAGTCAAAGGAGCACACCGCCATCTTTCTCCAGAATTTAAAAGGCCTCTCAATCTTTTCTGCTCAATAGTCGAGCGTGGATACTTTGATTCAGTTCAATTTACTTCTGCTGACTTCAGAAGAATTCTGATTGTTGGAGGCCAACTGTCACCAGACTTTGAATGAAATGCTGGGATTTCAAACACATACATGGTTCACAAACACACTTTCTCTCAGCGCAGTCTGTGAACAGTACAGCAAGCAGTCAAGGCAGTGTGTGGGCCCATGAGGTGACTGCAGAGCACAGAAAGGAAAAGCTCTTGCTGATGTGAGGGACAGCGAAGCATAAGGTCAGGAAACGGAGAGCAAGCAGCACTTGCTGGGTTGGAGTTTGAAGGGGCAGTAACAGTTTACTAGACAGAAACACCTGTTAGGTTCAAGAAAAAGTACAAGCCAAAGTATGCAGAAACATCATGGAGGATGTGGGTAAAAAGTCATCTCATCTGCTGAGAAGTGAATAGAAAAGAGACCAAACGACCGTGAGGCTGTGTTCTGATCAGAATTGGGTGCTCATCTCTGTGGACTTTTCTCCCGAGAAGGACCATCTGGATCATTAAGAAGATTCACTGGAGCTCAAAGGCTTGGTTCCCATTTGCACCCGGAGAGTTGCTGGACTGTGATAATAGAGATGAGACACATTCAGCCCTGAGCCAGGCAGAATGAAGGCAAACGATGGGGAGTGTTCTGGAGGTGCTGTCTTCTTACCAGCTCGAAGTGGCTGTGATGATCCAATGATCCTGCAGACATAATTTCCACTCATCCAAAAATATTCGTATTCATATCGCTGAAGCAAGGAACCACAGTAAAAGGTAAACTATGGGTCGCCATCTCTGGGTGGATTCTAGAATCACTGTAATATTTTAAAAAGCCCCCTGAAGCCAGGCACCAAGTCCAACTTCACAGAAATTTTCTATAGAAACAATAAATATGATATAGCCCTGTACAAAGTTAGAAATTTACCTGACCACACAGATTTTATCACAAAAACCACAAAGTTGCCTTCAGGCTTCCCGTGTTTGATTTGCCAGAGCAGTGAGACAATACGCCAATAAGCAGAGAGCGCCGCTAAGCAGGGAGCTCGGGGCTTTGTGCTTCGCCTTGAGATTTCTAGCCCGGAGTGTTATATTCATCCAAAATGCACTGGTCTGGGGCTTAGATCTGCTTGGACTTAGTCTTCTCTAGCATATTAGAACAGGAAGTGCCAGCCATGTGGGCTACAGCTTAGGTTTTCAGATACTCGTGTTTTCCATGAGTATGGAACATCCTGATCCACGAGGGTCACAGGTGAGGGTGATGACTGACTTAAACATAGTGACAGATTTCCTGTCTTCAGCTCTAGTGCCTTCTGTTTTATTTTGATACCTTTTCAAAGAATTTCTCCACAAAATGTCCTCCCTTTGAAGACCCCAGACATAATGACATACATCACTTAATTATTTCTTTCATGGTCCATAAATTTTATTTTCTGTTTACCCATTCTTCATATACGAAAGTCTTCTGCAAATTCTTTCTACTTTTCACTGACACTCCTTTTATGTTAGTCTTGTTACCTCTTGGTCTTTTCTTCTTTTATCTTTATTTTGTTTAATTTTGGAAGACTACGAAGACCCATTTTTTTTTCAATATTTCAGAAGCAATTTTATTGTTTAGTGTTTACTGTTTTATGAGCACACACTCAGAGAAAGCCCCTTTGTATTCTGCTAATTTCACAACATGATCCTTCTGGAGCAATCTTTCCAGCCCTGTTATTACTGAAGGATTTTATGTCACACAAGCCAGACCTTGATCTTTCTTCTGTAGATTTTTAATAATCCCAGGTTTCACTTCCAATAAAAAAAGACCAAAACAGTTAAACAGTTTACTTTCTCTAAATTTGAAAATAGTCTCATTCGTTTATCCAACAAATAACCTGAGTGTCTATTTGGGTAAGCACCATTATAAACTAATGACCAAAACAGGTATGAAGTTTATTTGCTCATGAGAGAGAAAAATTAAAGTGATTGCACAAATATATAAATTCCAATTAAGAAAAGTAACAAAATAAAACCAACATGCATAGTAGAAAAACTGGTTAGGTTTTTATATGGAATATCAGACAAAGGGGTGGTTATGAGAAAGACTGAGTTTGAGTCTTGCCTAGGCTACGTAGTGAGCTCAGGGCCAGCTTGAACTGCAATGCCAGACCTTGTCTCAAAAACATAAATAAGGGCTGGTGATTTAGCTCAGTGGTTCTGGCACCTGCCTAGCAAGCACAAGGTCCCTGGTTTGATCCCCAATAAGCACATACAACAATACCAGGAGTGCTAACTCACGCCCACCAGCAATCAGTAACACAGACCACAAATGCAGGGCTTGGTGGCTCAAGCCTGTAATCCCAGCACTCAGGAAGCAGAGGCAGGAGGATTGCTGAGTTCAAGGCTTACCTGAGCTACATAGTGAGCTCAGGGCCAGCCTGAACTACAAAACCAGACCCTGGGCCGGAGGATTAGCTCAGTGGTTCTGGTGCCTGCCTCGCAAGCGCAAGGTCCTGAGTTCGATCCCCGGTAACCACATATAATGCTGGGCGTGGAGACACGCCCACCAACAATCAACACCGCATACCACAATGCCGGACGTGGTGGCTCACGCCTGTCATCCCAGCACTCGGGAGGTAGAGACAGGAGGATTGCTGAGTTCGCGGCGGCTTGCCTGGGCACCATAGTG
>PVIC010009517.1:0-45435 GCA_004025085.1 Thryonomys swinderianus
AAGAATTAATACTGAAAACAACCACAGAAAATTGTTCAAGTCCAAGAGAATTTATGAGCTCTAAAAGCTATACTGTATTTTCATCAAATATTTAGTAAAGAAGGGACCTTGTTTTTGTTTGTTTGTTTTGTTTTTGTTTTGCTGTTTTGTTTTTATACTGGGACCTTGCACTTGCCAGGCAGGAGGCAGAAAAACCGAGCTAAATCCTGAGCCTGGGACTCTGATTTTAAATTACTTTGAGACATATATGGTACTCAGAATGTCAGAATAGGGTAAAAGCTAGGGTAAAATTTGCATTGGAAATTTAAAATGGAATGTAATCATTATGTACTAATTTTAAAAACTGAAAAAAGAAAACTAATGCTAAAAATAAAGTTTAGATCTGGAAATAAGCTCCTGCCTCTTCATTTAAACTTCAGCACAATAATTCAACAACTATGCTCAAGGTCAGAAATGATAAGTGATCTGTTGGGTATAAATTCATTTTTAAAAGCCACAATATAAATAATATAGTTTAAAATATAACTATTAGTCCTTGGTGTGATAAAAATTAATGTTGAATCAGTACAAAATGGCTTTCACATGACTGGTTAAAAATGTGCAGAAAAATAAAAAAAATTTAGGAAGTTTAGGGCCGGAGACTTAGCTCAGTGGTTCCAGCGCCTGCCTCTCAGGTGCAAGGTCCTGAGTTCAATCCTGGTAAACATATACAATGCTGGTGACTCACGCCCACCAGCCATCAATACCACATACCACAGTGCCAGGCGTGGTGGCTCACACCTGTAATCCCAGCACTCGGGAGGCAGAGGCAGGAGGATTGCTGAGTTCAAGGTTTGCCTGGGCTACATAGTGAGCTCAGGGCCAGCCTGAACTACAAAGTGAGACCTTGTCTCAAAAAATAAATATATAAATAAAACATTAGGAAGTTTAATAAAATGGCCAAAATAAAATTTAATTCAAATCCTCTCTTTAATATTTTGAAGACTTGTAGTCTGGATATTTAAAATCAGCAATTATTTTACCAGAAATTCCTCCAAATAGCCTTCTTTCAAAATTAAAAAAAAAAAACTTCATGTGAAATATGTGGCCTAGATGTATAAGACTGCCTCAAAAATAAATAGGTGTTTATTACATTTTGGTTTTAGTGCACTCATATATCACGGCTCCCTCCAAAAGTTTAATGCCTAGAATTTGTGAGCATTACCGTATACAGCAAAAAAAAAAAAGGACTTTATAGATATATTTAATGACAGATTTTGAGACAGGAAAGATTACCCTGGATTACTAGAGTGTATAAGCACTACTGAAGTTATAATTTATAGTTTTATTATAGCTACACTTTGTAAATATAGCCTTTAATAGAGAGGCATAATGGATTAGGATAAATCCTACAGTTAAATTTATGTGGAAGCTAGGATTACCTGGATAATAAAAGTCAATATTCTCTACTCCCTGTTTCTTGAATAAACCTAGAATTCCCTCCTTTTCTGCTTTGGCTCCAGTTTAGACTGTGCCTTGGGCATTACAGCCAGTTACAATGTACACTCGTCCATTGATTCCCAGAGTAATTCGTGATGGGACCCACAGGACTGTCAGGGCAGATCTCCATGAGGCAGTCCCTGAGATGAGCCCTAACGATGGAGACAACTAGCCTATACTTTTAAAGGATTTAGGGAGCAGGCCTTCGCCCTGCACCACTTCTTGGACAGGACAGGCAGCTCTCTGAGGCTCAGCTTTTCTTCTTGACTTGTTTTGGTTGATCAGATGATCCAGCTGTCATTATCATTCAGTCTGTAGCTACACAATTTACATCATTAAATAAATTACAGGTCAAACCTCCAAGTTTTTACCTTTGTAATTAAGAGAAATTTTCATGCCTACACACATGTCCCAAAAGCCTTTTCAATTAAAACCTTTTGGAGGACATATTTCCCAGGTTAGAATTTGGTGGGAAGTATAAATTTGTTTCTGCTCAGAATATTAGTTTTAAATCAAATTAATCTTTCCATAGAATACTCTGTAGTTTGCCCACTCTTAATATACCTTAGCCTGGCATATTCCCTTTGAAATAAATTCCAGTTTGTAAAACTTGAAAGGTGAAGACATAAAGGAGTGTCATTTCATTTTGGTGGTTTCTGTAGGTGAATTAACACTATTAATGTTTTAATATTGACCTAGGAAGTGATTTAACTAACCATGCTGGACATTTGCCACCACATTTATATTAGCTATGCATAGTATATGAAAAAAAGCCACCGAATAGAATTCATAAACATTTTTCTCCAACCCACTGGATTTGATATATGTATTTATTACTAGTAAAGATCTCCAGTTAATGTGAACAATATGATGAAAGAGTACATCATTAAGCAAATAGGGTAGTAAATCAAACATGTAAAATGGGCACCTTGTAATTCAACATACAAATATTGCCATCGTGCTTTGTGAGAGGTACTATGTCCTGAGCTGCAGACAGAGGAGCAAAGCAGCCACATCTGGTCTGTCTCACCAGCTCAAGACTCTGGAGTCATGATGTAAGCTTTTTGGCAGACAAAGTGGCTCTCACTACTTGATAATCCATTCTAACCTCTTCCCTGGGAAGGTGAAAAGTTAGAAACTACATTTCCCAGACTCCCCTAAAGTCTATTTAGAATGTGCTTTGAATTCTACCAATCAGATATCATAAATATTTTGATTCAAGTTAAATGAAGGAGAGACTTGGCTACCTACAAAAATTCCAGGGCCCAGGTCTAAAATAAAAATATGAGGCTTCTTGCACACACACACACATAAAAGCAGGGAAAACAGCCTTTTTCTTTCTCTCCTGGTATTTCTCACAAAAGAGCTGTTTTGTTTTGTTGCTATTTCATGTTCTCTCAGAATCAGGGAGATGTGCATCATGAATGTAAATTCCTTCCAAGGTCCAATGATGTCGCCTGACTCGGATGTGCAGCTCAGTAGCTACGGGTTTGCCCTGCACCAGCCACAGGACTGATGCTTCCAAAAGCTCAAGGAGGAGTCTCTTCCCCATCGCCCACTACACCAACTCAGGTGAACGAGTCACTCCCAAGAGTAACACCAACCTCTATGCCCAGATACAGGAGCTCTGGCTCCCGCTGGAGGTAAAACATTTGCTTTACCAAGTCACTTACCAGTTACTTACTACACATAGGTACTGGCCTGGAGCAAAGTTCTTCTTCCCTGCTTTTCTGGAAATGTCCTAGGGCACATGCCAACCCCAATGCTGTTCACACTCACACCCAGTCCTCTACCGGGCAGGGTGGATGTGCTCACCAGCTGGAGGAGGCGAGGGTGCCAAGGACTGGCCGCTGCAAGTTGAGAACCCATAATGAGAAGAAGGAAGAGGAAGGAACTGAGGCTCCAACCACCAGTGTATATTCTATTGCCCCAAAGGGTGTTACTCATAACACTCAAACTTCACGATAAATTATTAAGGATTTTAAGACACTAATCCCAGAGCACTAAACTCCAAGCATGGACCCATCTTGGTTGGATCCTGAACTTTTGCAGATATCACCTGCTTATGAATCTGGTCCTGAACCAAGGAAAAGAGTGAGAGGCTCCATTTTATGCCTGCTGATTGTGATAAGGCATCAGGGTTCTTCAACCATCAGTTTCCTCCAGAAATGTCAAGAAGAAACCATCTTAACCCTGAAATACAGGGTCATTCTTAGCTTCACTTCATACCACAACAGTTGGAGAGGATTTTTAAAGTAGACTTTTTTTTTTTTTGAGACAGGTTCTCGCTTTGTAGTTCAGGCTGACCCTGAGCTCACTATGTAGCCCAGGCAAGCCTCAAACTCAGCTATCCTCCTGCCTCTGCCTCCCAAGTGCTGGGATTACAGGCGTGAGCCACCATGTCTGGCAAAGTAGATTTTTGATTAGGTTTGAAAGGCAGTACAGGAGGGGTAAATTGTGTCCTTAAACAAAAATAAAAAACAAGTGGAAAAATATAAGCTCTAAATATACATAAATGTAGTTTTGAGTCCCAGTTCTACATTTGTGTTGTGTTGATTAACTTAACTTCTCCAACTTAGACTCCTAGAACAGTATTTTCTGAGTGGAACCTCGAATAGTCTCTAAAACATTGCAGATACTCAGCAATTACTAAATAATAAAATCTGAATTTGGTGATAAAAGAACATGTGGATGCCTTACAACATGGAAGCATGCAAATACTCTCTTCATTTAGAACTTTCACAAAGCAATGTTATACCAAAATACGAACTGGGTTTCTTGACATCTATGTTCCAGCCTCATTCTTGTCTCTGCTACCAGCCAACTCAGCATCTACATCTCTACTTACCTGCTTATCCCTTCTCCCTTCCCGAACTGTAACTGTCATAAGAGTTGAAATTCAATGATCAAAAGTGTTGCTGGGCATGGTGGCTCACGCCTGTCGTTCCCGCACTCGGGAGGCAGAGGCAGGAGGATAGCTGACTTCAACGCTTGCCTGGGCTACATAGTGAGCTCAGGGCCAGCCTGACATACAAAATGAGACCCTGTCTCCAAAAGAAAAAAAAAGTCTCAATTCTAACTAGCTCCATCAAATACAACAGTAGAGAAGCAATGTGCTCTAAATGAATAGTAAGGTACAATTCATACTATGCCTTCTCCTTCAAAAATTGTATCTACTTTATAGTAATCACAAAGATGTGAAAGACTTCTGTGAGTTTGACAGATAAGACCTTTGGGAGGTAAGTCCTTTCAAATCCTGTTCAATTCTCTGTACTACATTTGAATCAGAAGATTTTTATAACTTTGTGCTATTTTGTCACCCTGGAAGTCTTTCTCTAGTTGGTTTAATAAATTCAAGGTTCATTTCATATTTTTAGTCTTCTTTCTAATCCAGGGAACCAAGATATCTGGCCACATCTTTCTCATTGCCAAAGTAATATCTTGTACACACTTCTATACAGGTTTTCTGATGGTACATTATGACTATATGCTACATACCACAGGTTAAGTACCCCTTATTTGAAAGATATGAGAACAAAAGCAATGAAAAATTTAAAAAAAAAACGTTAAAAGAGGTATTAGTGTCCCAGCAGAGAAGCAGAAGTTACCTGTGAAAGAGCAACACTTAGAAGCTTCTTTTACTTCTGTGTAGATATACATCAGTTGTCAGCAAAGAATGTCTATAAGATTTCACTGGAATCTTGGTGGGAAAATCTGTGCCCTACATGCAAATGATCAATATTTCTCACGATGAGATACCTCAAGGTTTACATATTACCTAGACTCCAGCCTCGAGCATGTTAGGCAAGCGATCTACCATTGAGTTACACCAGCCCTGAGTATGTAATGTTACACTGTCAGAGAGGAAGAAATGTGAAATGTACATAGATGAACTCTGGGTAAATATTATTAGAACTTACCACTCAATTTGAAATACTAATTGAAATTGACTGAGATATGGAGACAATACGAAACGTGACTGACTTGAAAAAGAATTTGACATGAAAAGTTCTTGAGCAGATTCCCAATTAGAGTTCATTAAATACCCTGAAAATTACTTTGCTTTAAGAAACTTTTAACTTATTTACCAATACTTTTCAAAGAAAATAATAAATACACATTTTTCTGTTTTGGGCAAATGCATCAGTTAGGCCTTCTTGGGCTGCTAGTAAAAAAACATCAAGCCAAGAGTGGATTGAATAATTAAGAGGCTTTAGTGAAATGTCTGATGTGAGGTTACTGAGCACTGGTACCTGAGGTCTCTGGTATCATTAACAATGTAGTGTTCTCTGTGTTTTTGCTCCATGATTTTAGGCATATGGGTTTTCTCTCCACGGAGGCAAGATAGTGACTGGGTTATCTCGAGACTCAATAACATTCAGGACAGCAGCAGTTTATTTTTTAAAAAATATTTCAAGGTTTCATTCAGTGGCATGTATTCACCTCTTACTGCCCAGAATCAGGTCACATGGCTACTTCAGGTGGAAAGACTGTTGTTGAAAAGGTACATATTTTAGCTTTCAAGCATGATGTAGAAGTGGCAAAGATAAAGGATTATATATGGCTTTCAGGTAGCTAAGTCTTTGTGTCTGCCTGGGAGAGGGAATAGAGATGTTTATAAAAAATATTAATGGAGCATCCAAATAATTTTCTAAATACTAGGAAGAGAATATTTTCTTTCTTAGCAGATACTGACTTTTATGTGTTATTTTTTGATGTTCCACAAGAGCTATTTTTCATATAGGAGGCTGGTCTAGGTCGAATGCATCTACTCTTGCTCTGCTTTGCCTCTCAGCTGAGCTCACTCGTCAAATGTTTGGCCCTAGATACATCTAGACACTCACGCTGCAGGACAACCTTGATCTCAGCCCCATCACTCCCTATCTATACTGTGGCAGGAAGACCAAGATATATGTTATAGACTGGTTTCAGCCACGTAAGTATCAGCTCGTGAAGGAAGAGGTTAAGTGGTCTCAGTCTCATTTAGGTCCTTCTAGGTATCAGAATCACCCAGACAACTATTTTAAAAATACCCATCTGCTAATTTTTAAAAGAGCTTTCTGGATGATTCTCAGTATTCTGTTTACCAGTATTTTACTGAGGATTTTTGCATCAATGTTCATTAGGGAGATAGTTCCGCAGTTCTCTTTTTCAGTTGAGTCTTTCTCTGTTTTGGAATCAATGTAATGATTGTTTCCAGGAATGAATTTGGGAGTAGTGTTTCCCTTTCTATTTCATTGAAGAGTTAGAGAAGTAATGGCATTAACTCTTTTTCAAAAGTTTTCTAGAATTCAGCAGCAAAGCCATCAGAGCCAGGGCTTTTCTTTGTTGGTAGGTTTTTATTACATTTTCAATTTCACACATTGATATTGGGATGTTTAACATTGTTATATCTTCTTCGTTCAACTTTAGAAATTCGTATGTGTCAAGGAATCTACCCAGCTCATCTACATTGCATATGACTACCGCTTTCCTGTCTTAGATGTCTCTGCAAGGTAGCTGGCCAGCTATCCTCTAACTCTGTACCTTGATGGCATTTAACTGGTAATAAAATTATGTCTCATTTGGTTAGACATCTACCTTGCCTTCCAGTAAAGGAGCTAGTTTTATTGTTGGAGTTTTTCAAAACTGGACCTTTTTCAAGTGAAAATTCTTAACTACCAGGAAAAGCATGCAACTCACATTAACTTGGAAAAGTACAGAAACTATGTATAGACATGACAATTTCAAAATATCTGACAATTCAGATCACCACTAAAAGGCAGCATCTTACTACTAACAGATACCAAACATAGTGTGCATTATCTTTATCTTGTGTAACAGAATCCTTTTTGTTGTTGTTGTTGTTTTTCTCCTTTTCACACTGGCTATGTTAAGAAGTAAAGGAATGTACATGCTGTGGATTCTACAGTGTTTTTGCTTTATTCTTCCATAAAAATGTCACCTATTTACATATAACTGTAAGGAGACCACCTACAATCTCTGAAATGAGAACCTTATCTCTAAAAACACACTGAAAGTCACATGACTCTAACAATGAAGAGAGTGTTGAGCCAAGATGAATTTCAGGTACCAAAGTCTATAAATTTCTAAAAAAAAGAACTTTGTAAACACCTGGAAACTATTCAGAACTTTAATTCTAAACTCTATTTTTCCAGGTTAAAGTACCACTTAAAGTTCACTGTCTTTTTCAGTTCCTCTGGGCCTGTTTCCGGACCTTATTGGATATCAAAACTCAAGAAACAGCTACATATTTTAATCTTGGTTAAGATGGCTCCTCCTTGCAGCCCATTAAATCTGACTTTGAGAAATTGTGCTATCAATGAATCTCTGGGAAACTACTGATGGTTCCTAAACTTGTTTCTCCTGCTCTGTTCCTTTTTCAATAATATAGTCAAAAATTCAGGTCTAATTACAACTTCACATGAAAATTTCCAGTAGCTCAAAACCCAAATGAAGTTTTTGTCTTCTAAATATGTTTGTCCCAATTTTTGCCTGCCTTGTAAATGTTCACCCACCTCAATTTCTTAAACTAGGATAGAGGTTTCTTTAAGTCTGTCTGTCCCTTGCAGCTTTCTTAGATGCACATTTCCTATCTACTGTCATATTCTTTTGTATCTGCTTCCAAACGATAACACAAATCTGTCGACATGATTCCATCTCCACTCTCCACAACCATCATCTGACCCAGATCCTAATAATCTTGCCCAGTTCTGACACATGGAGACACCCATGAGTTGTCACTCTCACTCCTGTGGCTTCAGCACCCAGCCCCAAAGCTTCCTTGCTGGTCTACACATCTGCTCTTGTCCTATTATCCAGCCTCTCCCCGCACTTCTAGGAATTGTTATGCACACAAAAATCATAATGTGCCACTGCTTACAGCTCTCCAGTGGTTTTCTGTTATACTTCTCACCATGGCTTACAAGGCCTGGTTCCAAAGGAAACCATTTTCAAGACCAGGCTTTCTTCTTCTTTCTCACGTGCTGTTTCAGGTACAATGGCTTGCTTTCTCTTAAACAGTCTAAGAAATTCCACCTCAGGAATCTCATACTCTCCCCTCTGTCTGTTTGACATATATTTGTCTTCTTCCAACCAGTCCAAAGTCAATAAAAATGTCCTCCCTCAAGTTAGCAGTTCTCAAAATCTAGCCACCCTTTCCCCAAGTCTACCATGGAAGCGTTTTCTTTCCTCCTTACCTGTTCAATTATTTGCTCTTCACAACAGAGTAACAGTTCTGTGAAAGCGGGGAATTGCTCTGACTTGTAAAATGAATTCAACCCAATACAAATATTCAACAACTGGTAATGCCTAAACATTAAGAAGACCAAGACATGGGCTGGAAATTTGGCTCATTGGTTCTGGCGCCGGCCTCACAAGAGCAATGATCCTGAGTTCGATCTCCGGTAACCACATACAGTGCTGGGTGTGGTGAGTCACGCCCACCAGCAATCAGTATCACTTACCACAGTGCCGGGCGTGGTGGCTCACGCCTGTAATCCCAGCACTCAGGAGGCAGAGACAGGAGGACTGCTGAGTTCAAGGCTTGCCTGGGCTACATAGTGAGCTCAGAGCCAGCCTGAACTACAAAGCGAGACCCTGTTTTTAAAAAAAAAAAAAAAGAAGACTAAGACTTTTAATAACAAACATATCAATTCATTCATTTTAGTATAAAGAGAAGTATTCACCAATATGTGCAGAATCTATTTCTTGTTGCAAAAATATGTTATCAAAAGGCTATAAATACAATGTCTGTGAATTGAATATTTTCAAAATATGCTATAATTAATCCACTTGTTTATTGGTCCTCCGTTGCTAAGTACTAAAATACCTTGACATTTAGCAGGTTTAAATAAACACTTATTACCTCACAGCGTGGATCAGAAATCTGGGAGGGCCCCACTGCGTAGCTCTCACCGAGGGCCTTTCCATGCAGTGCAGCTGCAGTCTGTCTGAAGAGACCATGGAGACTCCAGTTTCATCATGTGGGTCTCTCCATAGCATGGCCGTTGGTTTTTCCAAGAGCAAATGATCAGAGGAAAAAGGGCAAAAAGAGAAGGGGTGGGAGAGGCTTAGACTTTTCAAACTTATATTGGAAATAATACATCCGTCTCACTATCACTTCCTGTCAGTCAAACTGACCCTGGTAGAGAAGGAGAGAAGAATCCCACAGGTACCACAAAGGTGGGCCCTACTGTGGGCCACCTTGCTCAGTAGCCATTGCAGTTTGGGTATGAAGTTCACTATCCTTCATATTGCCAAATTAATTCTTGTCTTCACTCAGTACCACATGCAGCTAAAATAACAGTAAGCTCAGGAAATTAGAGTTTAGGTGAAGAAGATGGTCATACATTTCATCCCACAGTAAGTCACAGAGCTGGCGGCGCATGGCTGGTACAACTGGTTGAGGACACCTTCGAAGTCTCAGACTCCTTCTGGCTTCTCATTCTTCTTCCTACGGGAAAGAGGTTGTACAGCGACAGTGGCCTATACATTTTATCTGTGCAACTTTCAGAAAGTGAGCTAAAGAACTGAGTTTTTAGACAGTTCATAGTCTATATTCAGTGAAGGCTGAGCAAGGGTGTTGAAGGGGGCCATAGTCGCTGTCACGGGTCCTGAGTTCCAATTGGGAGCACTCCGTTTTCCTAGGGAGGACCATGGGGCAGTCACCCTTTTGGGTGGAAAAGATATTGTAAGAAACTACATTAATTTTGTGAAAGAGGCAACCCCAAAACAATACCATGAAATGCCAACATAGCATTTTTTTATTTCAAAAAAAGCCTTCTGCTTTTATGCCAAAATCGACTTTAAAATTGAAGCTGTTAAAAATACACGCTTAATTTAGTAGCTTTTAATTCACAAGGCTTTCTCATGGGTGGAGTTGCTAAGTGGTAAGTCGAGTTTCACCACAGAGGAGTACACTGCCCCTGTAAAAGTCAGACTTTGTACTAAGAATAGACTTGTGGTCTACAGGATAATTAAAAAGCGCTTGGCATAATTGAAGTTCTGCTGAGGAAACGATTAAAGTCATGGCCTTGCATGTTGGGTGTATACAAACAACTCTAAAACTTCGATATTGGAATGCATAGCCTTAAAAGGATTTCATTAAGATGAAAAGCATTTAAAATACCACTGATAAACTATACTTTTCATTTTTAAATAAACTAGAGTCTCTAAAATTACATACTGATTTGATATGAATAGTGAAACTTGACATACCCCTTAGAGCTGTGGAAGACATCTTTTACAAAGTTTAGTTCATTTGCATATTCCAAAGAGATGATGGAAAAATAAAATACAAAAAAAGTGTTTACTTGGGTATTTTGGCACCAACCAGACATGCTTATTGTTGCTAGAGTTAACAGTTTCATTTTTTATTTTATTCAGTATCTCTAGGTTTGTGAATCACCAATGTGTAGAAGCTACTCTTGATTAAATTATTTAAAGTTACACAATTGGACTGGTTTAAAAGGTTAAACAGTATGGCTAGGTAACAAGAAATAGTGGTTAATTTAGGGAGTGAAATCTGGAATTGGAAGCAGCTGAAGAAACACTTTTCACAGCATATTCTTTGAGTTTATTTTTAAAATAAAAAACATAACTTTCATAATTAAATTGTTAGTGATAAATGAAGTTCAAAACTTTGTAAGATATAAAATTACAAAAGAAAGACAAATAGTCATGAAAATAAGAATTGCATGTACCAAAACTTGAAGTAGCTTCACTTGTGACTAAACATGTTTCAAAACAATAAAATCTAATTCTGAGATCTCGTTAAACTCAAACAAGACTTTTAAAAGGTTGCACATTAGTTTGTGTTCCAGTTTTTCAAAACTGATCCTTAAAAAAACTCAAGAAAACACAACTTCTTCATTAAATACCAAATGTACACAATGAATTTTTAAAACCTTTTTCATTCTTTTTCACAATGAAATCTTAATAGCATATTCTTTCAATCAGTATCAATTCCCCCAGAGATAGGTGTGAATCCCTCATGACAGTTTACATGGAATACGTTTGTGAAAAAAGCAATTTATGATAAATAATAGCACCGAAACTTGACCACTATCTTCTACAACTCCTCAACTGAGTAGGGGTTTATTTGGAGTTTTTGTTCTCAGTGTTATTCTGGGGTAAGCACGGAAAGCCTCATTAAAGACTTTCACTGTGAGTGCTGGCTATTACCATGTTTAGAGCTATAAACGTTGATGGTATTTTCAGTTTGTCCTATATACATGGTTCCTACAAAAATATAATCAACAGATGCAAATATATGATTAATATTTACATCAGTATGAAAGCAATTATAAATAAATTTAATTCATAACTCACAACAACAGAGAATGAGTTGGAAAACTCTGATTTTTAAGTAATGAAATGCTATGCTCCCTTCCCGTCACACAAATACACTGGAAAACAATTTATTTGACAACTCCTTAAATTAAAATCAGAAAAGAAATATAATGAAATGATTATTTTTCCCTATGGTATAAAGTTAAGTCGAATTCTAAGTTAAATTGACTTTCTCTCAACCCAGTTCTGTCCGCATAGCTGGTCAGCAATCCATGCATCGATCTCTTCCCAGAAAAGTCGGTCTGTCATCAAGTCATTGGATTTCACATCATAATAATCCACAACGTCATTCCTTTTTCTTTATTCCTACTACTGCTGTCCTCACCGTGTTTATTAGACAATGACAAAATCTCCTTCGGCAGCCTCCAAATTTCCCTCTTTCCATTCCTCTCCTTAACCTTCCCGACAGTCATCAGAGAGATCTATATAAATGAAAACTTGATCATATTATTATGTCCCTGCTTAGACAGAATTCTGGAAAACATGGACTAGAAGCACAGGCACGACATTTTATCCTCTAAAATTCCACTTTAACAAGAAAAGAAAACACAGAGTGAGGTATTTGGATATCCATTAAAAAGCGGGACTGGGTATCACCCAATCAAATGATGTAATTAGACTGATCCGGTGATAAACTGGGCTAAAGGGACCCTGCTTATGGGAAAAGGGGATCTAAAGAAATGCAGAAAGATCACCTCTGTTAAACACAGATCTGAAGACCTCAGACATCTCTTTACTGGCTGAAATGACAGAAAGAAACATCTGCAGAACTTTGGAGGACATATTTGTGATCTTGGTATTTAATGTCACTCAAATTTTGACTAAGGTTTCCATTTGTGAATGAGGGTAAGAAGAAAATTCCTAGACACGAGAGTCCTAAATATACAGCATGTAGCAAATAGAAATGAAAGTATTAAAAATATAGTGAGAGTACAAATACTTTAAAAACTATTACAGTAAAAGACACGATGTCATTAATTTCCCCTAAAATATTTTTAATTTCAAACACATTTGTTTTATCTTTCTTGCTACTTTCTGACAGAGTTCTGGAGGTAATTACTCGTGAGTATTGTTAGTTGTACTATCCTGGCTGCCTCACTGTCTTGTATTCATAAAATATTAACCTTTTATGGTCATTTTGAATTTGGAGAAGAGCCAGAAGTTGCACGATGCCAGATCTAGTAAATAAGGTAGATGAGGACACACAAGCCAGGCCTTCCATCAGACAGCACGTGGTAGCAACATTCACTAGTTTTGGTCACACCTTCTGGAGATTTTTACAAAGGAAGATTTCCAGAAATGCTTCAAAAACTGGTGAGAACAGTGGAATAAATGTTTTGAAGGGATTGTACTTTAAAGGCGATTCATGGTAATGTGTCTTTTATTATAATAATTTTTTAAAGATTTAAACATTCACTGTTTTGACCACACCTCAAATCATATCCTAAAAAAAATTACATGCTAACCAAACATAAAAAATGGGTGTTGATATTAGAAAGAACCAGCCTTCCACATTAAATCAATTAACAATAAATATAAATTGAAATGAATACATCACACAGGGCTATAACACTAATTTTTTTATTTTGATAAAAATAATAAATCCCATTGTGGCCAAAGAAATGGGAAAAGCAGCAAATTACTTATCTTTGAAAAAGATGTTTGAAACAGAATGACAAAGAAGTATACAAATACTGAAACAAGCTCAATTTATTAGCCAAATAAGAAAAAGTTATAATTTAAAGTGGAAAAAGCATAAGACAAGATAAAATCTATTTAAAAGAGTACAATCTGCAGTGTGTCGTAAAAGAGTATATAGTGAAATTTGTGGTGCCCACAAAGCATTAAAAAGTCAATAGTCCCAGATGTCCTATGATGGGATAGATAATATCCAAAATAGCATCAGGTTATGTAGGATGCAAACATTAACCAGTGAAAGAAAGGAGAGAAGAAAAACATGTTCCATAGACTTCACCATACATCAGTATTAATTTTATAATACAGAAACTAGATAAAATAAGGACGGTGTACAAACTAATAAAAGAATAGACAAAGATACTTGCTACATTCCAAACAGCACAAATCAGGAATTGTATTTTTACTCTATTATAAAAAATAAAAGTCATCAAAAATATATATACGGAGAAAAATATAACACAAAACTTAAAGCAAAAAAAAAAATACACAAGACACACACTCTGGATACCTACCTACTCTTAAAAGAAGGAGCCAAAGCTATAAATAAGATAAAACTTTAATAAAAACTTTCATTATTAAAAATAAATTTAGGGGCTGGAGATTTAGCTCAGTGGCACCGTGCCTGCCTCACAAGCACAAGATCCTGAGTTCAATCCCTGGTATAGAAAAAAAAAAATTTAAATATTTACTCCAATGGAAAAAGTAGGTGAAATAAATATGCATATGCTATGTTCTGTGAAACTTCATCCAAACAAAAACAAAACTTATATGTTACTTTTAGAGTCTGTTAGGTGCTAGCACATTATTCTGCAAACTGAATTATTTATCTTATTTTATTTATCTTATTTTTCCTTTATAGTTTGTACATCAGAAAAAAACAACCAGTAGGTCATGTTATTTATAGAATAAGGATAGAATTAGTAAAATCACCATTTTAAGGTCTTTTAATTAAATAATGGATTTGGGCAATGGCTGCTTGAAAGCATTAGGTAAAACAGTCGATTTAATTTGAAGCAGTCTGACATCACCTGGAACCCCTGATCCATTTTGACATTAATAAAAGCATGACAACCAGACATTAAGTTGCTTCAAATGTGATGCAACTGAAAGTATACAGCTCCACATAAGAAGTATTGTGCCAAAAAAAAATTAAACCTGAATTCAATCAAGATTTTTGGACCTAACTACTGGTTTACAGGAAGTAGAGATGAAGAAACATATTAAATAAATCCACGAGGATACTATAAACCAAATTCAGACTGCGGGGAATTCTACAGGGAAAATGATTCAATAAATGTCCTGAAAATAAGGAGTGAAGACTACCACAGATTTACAAGGAACGTGTTCACCAAATGCAATGTGTAGGTTTTTTTTGGACCCTTGAGGAACAGAGCATTTGTAAAAACACTTTGAATGTACTGATACTTAGTAAAAGAACATATTAATGGTTTTCTTAATTACAACCTTAGACTGCTTATTGAGAAAAGGCAAAAGAATCAGTTGGACCCGTGACCAGGACCAGACCAGAGGGGCTCAGACTCTCCATTCTCTGTGGGCCTATCAAAATGAATTAGCACAGAGAGACTAAGGCACAGGACCAGGTGCTCTCAGTAGCCTTCTGTTGGCAGGGTTCCCACGACCAGCACCAGACCAGAAGGGTGTGGGGTCACCGCTCTTTGTAGGCCTGTTGGGGGAAGTGGTGCAGAGACTGAAGCACAGGAGCCCCACTTTCCTGTGACCAGGGCAAGACCAGAAGGTCTTGGATTCACCATTTCTTTGTGGTCCAGATTGGACATGACTGTTGCATGGGGAAGAGCCACCAGAGACACCATCTACTTGTTTATGGGAACCGAGGAAGTCCAACAGCAGTGCTGGAACATAAAGGCTTTCCGTGCATTTTTCTGCCCAGATTATCACATCTAAAAAACACTCAATAGAAGAGTGTGGGAATCCTGTTGACCACAGGCATTGGTGAGTTGGGTGAGTCAGTTCCACCTGCAAGACTCTGGACTCTTGCAGAATTCGAGGCTACAGGTTCTTTAGATTCAATTTGGGCATTATACTCAGAACCTAGACAAGGGATGATGGTTGTCTCCCTGTGACTACTCAACTTCGATCTGCATGCTAACGCCCATACCATCTACAGGAGACAACAGGTCCATGCTGTGAAAGGCTCTTTTGGTTGTGTTTTCAGCTTTTTGTTTTGTTTTGTTGTGGCTGCTATAGTTTTTTCTGACCTTTTTTTCCATTTCTCTACTCTGCTGTTGCTGAATCTGTACAATTTTGGATTTTTTCTTTCAACTGCTCTCATTTTTAAAGAAGAGGGAAATTAGTCTCCTGTTGCCTGCTGCTGCTAGGTTCCCCTATTCTCTTTTTGTTCTTTCATCCTTCTCATCCTTCAGTCAGAATTAGGGCCTAGAAGTTAAAGGGTTTCAGCCTTACCCAATTTCTCTTCTTCCTGTATTACTGTAGGAGGGTGAACAAAGTTTCTACTGGTCCTGTGGTTGTTAATCAGTTCTGACTTATATTTGTCCCTTTTGCTTCTGTTCTTCTTTAGCATCTATAAGGTTCCCATGGCCTAGGTCATCTCTGTATATCCTCTAACCCTATTTCTAATCTCTCCTTCTCCTTCTATCTCTCTACCTCTCAACTCTCCAATGACCTTTTATTCCCAAAAGTAGTGCTGCTATATTGAAGGAAAGTGTGTTATAAACACATTTCTGATTAGTTTTAAATTTTAGCATATGGTCACAGATATAATTCATGAGGTTAAGGGTATTAGGATAGTAGTTGCCAAGCTTACCATTTCCTGTGTTGTTTTTGATACCGTTCATGATACCCACTGCATTATGTCAACACAGATAATGTGATTATTCTGCTCACATACCTCCTATTGTGTGCCAGAAATGAGATTACTTAAGGGCCATTACAAATCCATGGAGGACAACCCAGAAAGTAGCCATCTCCTAAGGGTTCTAAATATTAGAAAGGAAGGAACTTCCAACAAAAATTGCACAGACAGCAGACAAGGAATTAAACCAAAAACATTAGCAATGAAAAAAGAAACAGAAGGCTGGAGATTTAGCTCAAAAACATTAGCAGTGAAAAAGGAATAGAAGGCTGGAGAATTGGCTTAGTGGTTTTGAGGCCTCTCCTGGTAACCACATACAACAATATTGGGTGTGGTGACTCACTCCCATTAGCAATTAGTACCACACATCACAATGCTGGGCATGGTGGCTCATGCCCATAATCCCAGCACTTGGGAGACAGAGGCAGGATGATTGCTGAGTTCAAGGCTTGCCTGGGCTACCTAGTGAGCTCAGGGCCCTCCTGGACTATGAAGCAAGACTCTGCCTAAAAAAGAAAAGAAATAGGAATAGAATTGAGAAAAAGTTCAAGAACCCAGATACAAAGATCATCACCACAGGGGAAGGCAAGGAAAAGAGAAATAGAACAAACTGAAGCTCAATCACCAGAACTCTCTGAGATGGTAACAAAAGATTTACTAAAATGAAAATCAGACATAATCTCTGAGGTAAAAACAGAGACTGTCCACACCAAGAGATATGATTAATAACATGAGAGAAGAATTCATGAATATGCTCAAATCTCAGATAACAAAAGCAATGGAACCTATTAAACAGGTTCAAGCAGAGGTCCAGGTGTTTAAATAGTCTAACAAAAGTTTGCAAATTAGGATGAAGGAAGGTGAGGACTGAATTTCAGACCTAGAGGATATGATTGCAGCCAATGAACAGGAAAGGAATAATTTATGGAAAGTGGTAAGGGACCATGACTATCCAATCCAAGAGCCCCTAGATGATACAAAGAAGAATAACATATGACTGACTGGAGTCACAGAGAAGACAGCAGACAGTCCAAAAGACGTTAAAAAAATTGTTCACAGATATAATGGCAGAAAACTTTACAGGAAAAGGATTAGACACACAGTTAAGTGAGGCATTCAGGACTCCAAATGGCTGTGATGTAAAAAAAATCTAGACATAGGCATATAATTATCAAGATTCCAGATATCCAACAAAAGAAGGAAATATTGAAAGCAGTTAGACAAAAGAAAAAAAAACATACCAAAGAGAAGCCCATCAGGACCATAGCAGAGTTTTCAATGCAAAAGCTCAAGGCAAATAGAGCTTGGAGCAAAGTGTTTGAAGCCTTGGAGGAAAACAAGCTCCAACCTGTATTGATATATCCTGCAAAACTATCTTGCAAAATTGATGGGGAAATAAGATACTTCAGTGACAAGGAACACCTGAAAAACTTCACAAATATAAAACCTGTACTCCAAAACATTTTAAAGAATATCTTGGGGAAAAAAAAACAATGAAGACACACACCCATGAGCCCCAGAAGAATGAATCCATTGTACAAAGCAAAAAACTTAATGGAAAGGGGCAAAAGCAAAGAAGAAAAGAGCCAAGAATAGGAAAACATTATGACAGTACTAAATCAGTCCATATTAGTCTTAACCATTAATGTCAATGGCCTAAGTGTGCCAATTAAGACACAAACTGGAATAACCAAGAAACAAGATCCTACAATATGCTGCATACAAGAAACACACCCAATCCATAGACTGAAAGTAAAAGGATGGAAAACAATTCTCCATGCGACAGGAAACTGAAAGAAGTATGTGAAGAAATGCTCACCATCACTGATCACTTGAGACCATAGCATTTTCATTGCAAATGAAAACAACACTGAAATTTCATCTCACTCCACAAAGAATGATTGTTACTATGAAATTAACCAGCAACAAATGCTGGAGAGGCTGCGTGGAGAAAGGAACCTGGTCTGACCACTATGGAGATCAGTGTGGAGATTTCCCAAAAGCCTAGGATTAGAGGACCCATTTGACCCTGCTATTCTGCTTCTAGGCATATACATGAAAGAATTGAAAGATTCACATCACAGCAACATATATGCACCTATGTGTAAAACAGGTCAGTTTGTGACAGCTACATTTTGGAAACAACCCAAATGCCCATCAACTGGAGACTGGAAAAAGAAGATGTGGGTTTTTAAAAATATAAAATGGAGTATTACTTTGCCATAAAGAATGATAAATTTGAGTCATTTATCTCAAATGGACGCACCTTCAAGTCATACACATAAATGAAATAAATACATCTCAGATGTGCAAGTATTTTCTCTGGTATAAAAAACTGAAGATGTAAATGAATTGTATAATATATGATAGATATTTCGAAATAGAAAATATTTAAAGGGAAAAGGGGGAGGGGTAAGTAATGAGAAGAAAGAAAAATTTGATGGTAAAATAAAAAGGGAAACAAAGCTTGTGTATATATGAATGGGGGTTTATAGGGTTGTCAGGGGTTGAGAAAAAATAAGTTGTGTCATATACTAGTACAAATTGTCAATGTTGAGTGTGATCATGATGTATATATAAAATGTAAAAAATTAAAATCTTAAAAAAAGAATCAATTGCAAAACTGACAAAAGGTCAATTTTATATAAAATAAAAATTACAGCCAGGTGTGGTGGCTCACGCCTGTAATCCCAGCACTTGGGAGACAGGAGGATTGCTGAATTCGAGGCTTGCCTGGGCTACATAGTGAGCTCAAGGCCAGCCTGACCTACAAAGCGAGACCCTGTCTCAAAAAATAAAAATAAAAATAAAAAAATAAAAAAATAAAAATTACAGCTGCCATATATACTGTTAACAATGTTAACAGTTATCAACAGGTATACAAAAACCACAACACTCAGAAATAACTTTACTAATGTCTCTAAGCAGTTGGAAGATTATGGAATGTATACTGATAGACATAAACACACTGTAAACATTTTATGCTGTTCCAATCACCTTAAAATCATTAAACATTAAATGCACTTTTACTTGACAACACACTTAGTTCCTTACTTTTTTTTATTAATCTATTAGTAATATAGGCAATTTGATTATTTCAGTAAAAATCTCTTAGGAATCCCAGTATCAAATTATGAAATATGTGGTATAGAATACCCTCATTACAAGAAGTTGGAGAATCATAATTGGATTCTTTTGTCTTTAATGATTGTTGTTGTTAATTTTTGTGATTATTAAGACCAGGCAGTCACTGCAGCCTCATCAGCTTTAGCATGGGGGCGGAGCCTTTACCGTCTTCTCTGGCCTTGGCTCAATGCACCTCACAGTCTGAGTAAGGCTCACGGACAAACCTACAAATCATGTATATATCATCTCAGATCCAAAGGCATCTGTATCGATTGATGATAGCAGTTCTCCCCCTATGGACATGAAAAATGTTCACAGGGTCTTTTGCAAAGGCTAGAACATGAAAGAAAAGGCAAACAAGATGGATAGGGAGAAACTAATTAAACTCATGAAGTGGACTAGCTTGAACAATACCTATGTTGTCAAGAGCCCTAGAACAGAAATTTTTGTCTAGAAGCAGCCATCTCTTTTTATAAGTTTTACATAAACATTATTTTTTACATGTTATTGATTTTCAAAAATTAGTAGGTAAAAATAAAACCCAGAGGTGGAGAGGAAGGGGGAAAAAAAAGAATTGAAATGGGTTGTGAATTTGTATCAATTCCCTATAATGAATGTAATCATTATGTACTGTAAACATATACTAATTACAATTTTTTTTTAAAAATTAGTCAAATTTTAAATTAAAACTAAAAATTGTATGTTATGTGATAGTTAACTGATATGTCAACTTGAGTAAGAAATGCCCAGGCTAGGGGTTTAGCTCAAGTGGTACCACTCCTACCTTGAGTAAGAAATGCCAAGCTACATTGGACCAGCATCTTTCTGGATGTGGCTCAGGGGTTTTACTGATGACAGATGACCCAACCAAGGTATGAGTGCTACCAACTGATAGGCTTGTGGCCTGAATGGAATAAAAGGGAATCAAAGAAGGAGAGTTTGCTTCTGTTTCTTTGGTGGAGGTCCAGTGTTTGTCTTCACTTTGGATGTCATCTCCTGGCTTCCAGTGCAAACCTTTTAGCCTTCTATTGTGGATTGTTTGGTCTCCTAATAGGGACTCACACAGGACAGTGAGCTCCAGGACTTAACTGGATCCTTCAGATCTCCAGTACACAGAGAGCCTGTTTGCACTTCTCCATAAATGACTCTGTGGACAGCAACTGTAAGCTACCCTTGTAAATTCTTATTTGTATAAATTGCACTAAATTTGTTTCTCCAGTAAGTACAGACTAATATACTTAACTTTAAAAATAGATAAGAAAGTAGGATGCACTATTGTAAGGAATGAAAATAGGTCTTATGTATCAGGTATGGCATTTGGTACATAATGATCTTTACAAATGTACTGTATGAATCTTAATTCCCTATTCAATTTAAAATTATGGTATAGAAAAGAAAGAAATCACAACTTCTTACTGTGGTTTATAGTGTACAACTATGACTTGAAAGTGCAATTTAACAGTACCTCTCTCACTTACCTTCATTTCCCCAACTTTTTAGTATAATGTACCATGACAATTTCAATAGGACATATGACTATAGACATAAAATATTTTTGTCATAATTCCCATTATAGCAGTTTCAACTATACATCAATTGATAGAGACTAAGAATTGCTATTGTTTCCCATTACTTGTGTGTTGCAGTATAAGCAAATCTCTATAATACTATGAAGAACATTGATTTCATACTAAATAAACTTCCAATTCTGAGTGGGAATAAGGAATGTGGCAGCATTCCAGGCTTCTGGCAGAATTTTAGGTTTGCCAATTGTTATGGCTTGTATCTAGATGTCCTCCCAAAGGATCATGTGCTCAGGGGCAAAGCTTTTCAGAGTTGACTAGATCTAGGGCATGCGAATTCAGATTAAGGGTATGTTAAATAGATTAGTCCACTGTTTAGCATTGTTCTGTGTGTGGATGATGGGAAATCCCACCCTAGGTATAGGTGGCACCAATCAATAGCCTTGAGGACAGAATGGAATAAACAGGAAAGATGGAAGGGAGGCTGCTGTTGCTTGCTTGTTTGCTGCTTCCTGCCTACCTTGCCATGGACTGTTTCTCCTCTGCCATAGCATGCTGATTATATATTGAAACATCTATAAACTGTGAACCAAAATAAACCTTTTCTCCTTTAACTTGTGGGTGTTGTGTGTTTTGTCCCAGCAATGAGAACCAAGACAACAAGCCTACTGATTTCCCCAAGATAATCCTAGTTTTAGCACTCAAAGCCTACAGTCCAGGAAGTTCCTGAAATAAACCTGGGTGGTGGGACACACTATGATAATAAGAAACTCAGATAAAATACAAACCTTTTATAAAAGGACAAAGAGCACCATAAAAGCAACGAAGAGTAAAGGAACTGAATTCTGAGGTGAATTAAGGACTTTCAGCCACACTTTCCTGAAGAAGTTAGATGCTAAGAATCTGGGCTTCACCCAGCAGAGGGCTGCCGCTGAGGTTCAGTGGGTTGGCAGAGGTTTTGGAGACCAAGTATGGCTAGAGTGACCAATGTGGAGGCAGAGAATTAAATGCATGGCTGGTTTATCCTTCAACATAGTTGTCAAATCTGCAAGTTATACAGAATGGGAGACTGAAGAGCTAAGCAAAAACCTTCTCAACAGCAAGCATAATTTCATGCAGACTCAATACAGCAAGGAAAGTGAAAGACCTACCAAGGAAAGGAGCCCTTGAACAAATAGAAGGCAAGGGCTGAGAGCTCAGGAAGAGGCAATGATGGTCTCAAGCCACTTTTTCCTAGGCATCCTTTGCAAATTCTGGACATAACTAGAAGCTAAGAATCTAGGCATGGCCCTTGCCAGAAGTGACTGCAGGGGAGTGGGTAGGTCAGAGAAACAGGCATAGATTTGGTGGTTGGATGGGAAACAGCTACAAAATCAGAGAGGTCTCAAACACAGAGCTTATTTCTTTGTCGTGCCACTTCCTGAATTCTAAAGACTGTCAGGAGCAACTGGCTAAAATCTTAACCTGAAAGCCTGCGGAGTGCAGAACAGAACCTGTGGTCTGCCAATACCAAAGAGGGAGAACTCATCAGGTTTTCAGCCCTAAGCCCAAAGGAACATGACACTGGAACAGAGCTTATTAAAGTGACCTGTGTCTTATTAAGATAATTATAATAATTCAGTCTCAAATAAGCTGATTAGCTTGCAGAAGCTGTTGTAAGAAAATATCACAGACTAAGTGCTTTAAACAACAGAATTTTTTTTTTCAGTTCTACCAGAAGTCCAAGATCGCAAGAGTGGCAGTTCGGTTTTCCCCAAAGTCCCCTGATGATCTCCTTTTAACTCAACTCTTTAAGTGTCCTATTCCCAAATACAATCACATCCTGAGACATCCTAGGTTAGGGCTTCAAAAAACATATTTTGAAGTGACACAAATTAGCCCACAATATTGGGATAAAGTGACCAGCATCTCCTTACACAATCTGCTTAACAGGAAGACCTGGTAAAAGATGTGCCATTCTCTAAAGATACACATCATCAGGAGCTTCTATGATCTTTACAATGAAAAGGCAAGTGAAGTATAAAACATTTGACTAAATCAACTGAAATCAAAAAGGAAGAAAAGAAAAAAAGGAAAGAAAGAAAATAGAAATGTGAGCCACATAGAAAAAAACCTAGTTAAAATAACATATGAATCCAACTATGTTGAACATTTAATGTAAACAGGTAAAACATTTTAATTAAAATATAAGGACTGTCAAACTGAAGAAGCAAAGAAAGAAACACAACGCAAACCAACCAACAAAATCAATCGTATGTGGCTTTATAAAATATAAATCCACAGACAGGTTAAAGGGATGGAGAAAGGTATGCCATCCAGACAATAAATAAATAAAAGCTGTTGACTATATTAAAATCAGATAACAGATTTTAAAGCAAGAAGTATTATTAAACAGTAAAAAGAAAAAAAAAACTTTGCTAGTGATAGGACAGGAGGAGTCGGTCTATCCCAAGCAATCCAATAACACATTACAAGTTTAAGTCTGCACGTGCACAATAACATGGATCCAGTATGGCTGACAGAATTAAAAGGAAGAAAATAACAAAGATATTGTGGGATATTCTTATATCCTTTACAATTTAGAAAATTTCTATCACTTGGGAGGTGCATTTCAGCACCTGCTCTCCCACGCTAGTCTCCCCAAGCAACCCCACGTAGAGACTGCTGGTTTTGGTTACCACAGATAGGGAAAAAAGTGAACCCTGAGAAACCTGCACCCCTGAGGCACAACCTCAAGACACTGAGGCTGGGCCAGCAAAAACTGAGGCTGCCTGTTGCCCCCTACTGGCAGCATGACAGGACAGTGGAGAAAGAATTGTTCTGAGGTACAGGTTTGCAAGGA
Organism: Thryonomys swinderianus; assembly: GCA_004025085.1. Taxonomy (NCBI): domain Eukaryota; kingdom Metazoa; phylum Chordata; class Mammalia; order Rodentia; family Thryonomyidae; genus Thryonomys; species Thryonomys swinderianus. Next base: position 23,873 of record PVIC010009517.1, read on the forward strand.
CTCCTGAAAACAGAGAGTAAGGCTGGGATACTGAGAAGAGCTCTTTGACATGCCCAAACCCCACAGAAAGCAAAAAGGTATCTACTTAGGGAGATTTGAAATCTGTAGGTCATGCAGGTAACAGTAGAAACACTGGAATCCACAGCAAGCTTAGCTGTTGACTACACTGAATCCTCCATACCAGTAGCCAGAGAGATGTGCGCCCAGTTCTAGATATTGAACGACACAGGCCTTCTATACTGCTATCCATAATGTGCATAATTTAATAAAAATGATAAAGAGAAAGCAATAAAACCAGGCCCAAAGGGGGGTCAGATGTTATTTTATCAGATGGGGACATAAAAGTAAATATAATTAATATGTTAAAAGAACTAATGAAAATGTATACAAATGGGAGTGTAAGCAAACTAATGGAAATTATAATAAGCTAGTAGAAATAAGTAAAACCTATCATATAAGAAATAAACAAGCTCCTCAATTTTTTTTTTTTGAGACAGGGTCTTGCTTTGTAGCTCAGGCTGGCTCTGAACTCACTATGTAGCCCAGGCAAGCCTTGAACTCAGCAATCCTCCTGTCTCTGCCTCCCGAGTGCTGGGATTAGAGGCGTGAGCCACCACACCCGGCAACTCCTCAATGTTTTTATCAATACAGATACAGTTGAGGAGAGAATCAGGGAACCTCAACATAAGTCAATAGAAAATATCCAGACTGAGACACAAAGAGAGGGAGAAGGAGAAGGAAGATGGATGATGGAAAAAGGATGGGAAGATACAGAAGAAGAAAAAAGGAAAGCGAGCGCCTGCGAACCATGGGACAATAGCAAGATGAATTAGAGTCTACAAGGAGGAGAGACAAAGAAAGCATAGGAAAAACTTCTGAAGAGACAATGGCTGAGTTTTTTTTTTTTTTCTGAAATCAGTAAGACCAAAAAGAAAAAAAAAGCCACAAATCTAAACTAAAAAAACTGTAAACATAAGAAGTAAATGGGAAATCTAGATGTATCAATCAAATGCCTAAAAACCAGAACTAAGGAGGCAATATTGAAAGTAGTGAAAAGTGAAAGAACAAAAATGAAACAAAACAAAAAAAGAACCCATATATACAGAGGGACACACAAAGGGAAAAAGATGTATTTACATCGTATTCCTTGTCTAAACCCATGAAATTGCGAAGAAAAGAATAATTTAAAGTATAGAGAAAGATCCTATAGGTCCGGAATTTCTTGTAAGACAAAAATGTTTCAAAGAAAATATCAAGTAGTTTTACTATTGTTAAAAAAAAAGTTAGAGTATTTATTTCTAGGAGAATCACACTATAATCAATATTAAAGGGAATTTTTTAGGTAAGAGGAATTTGAGACAAATATAAATATGGATCTAAATAGAGTGCTGGAAATGGTAAAAATAAAGTAAATGTACATTTTTCTCCTTATTTAGAATCACTTTGAAAAACAGTGGTGAAAGCAACAGGAACAATGTATCTGACGCATATTATAGCATATAGAAATAAAATGTTACAATGACAGTATCAGAAAAGAATGCAGAGGAAATGAAATTGCAAAACGCATAAATTTTCCATGGTGAATGGCCACACAAGTGATGTCTGCATTTAATTACTGTCCAGAATAAATGCCTACATGTCAAAAATACCACAAATAATTCAAAGCTTCTCCAAACTGTTCCTGTCACTTGTTATAATGGTTTGCAATTTAGAAACTAATTCTAAAGGAATAATTAGATGTTGGTAAAAATAAGTCTGCTTAGCCAATAACTAGCACCTAGTAAGAACAATCAAATTTTGTCATCAAATATTTAAGGTAATTTCAAATAGGTTAAGTTATAATCTGTCAATTTTAGTTTTAACTACATCTTGAGAATATGAACACACTTAGAGTGTTACAAACAGTTCTGGCATCATGCATGTTTAATATCCTGTTTATATCAATATTTTGTAAATAACTTTAGAAGCATTTTATTTTATATTTAGTTTGTGGTTTGGGTTATAGCTGAAGCTACTATTTATTTCTCTACATAGGTACTTACTTGATTAGTCATGTGAATCTTTTGTTTGTTTGCTTGCTTACTATTTTTTTGAGACAGGGTCGATTGCTGTAGTTCAGAATGGCCTTGATTTCACTATGTAGTCTAGACTGGGCTTGAACTCATAGCAATCTTCCTGCTTCAGCCTCCCAAGTTCTGGAATTACAGGCATGAGCCACCATGCCCAGCCTGACTAGCCATTTGCATTAAATTATTTTAGATAGTTAAAACTCAAAAGATAGGTTCTAATTAATATAAATGAGTTCTGGTTATCAGTATTTTGTATAAAATATAAATGTATTTGACATATATATTGTATAAAATTCCTAATTATGAAGGGAAAACACAAGAAGACATATGAGAGCGAGCAGGACTTAGTCAAGCCATGTGTGAGACAAAGAATATCCTAAGATGAGAACAGGAGAGAAGGAATGAGGTTGGTTTTCAGAGTAACCAAGGGAAGTAGGGGCAGTGGTAGAAGGACAGAATTATGGGGGTAAAAGGCAGGCCCTGATCATGCAGGCCTTGAGGTCCCTGCTGAGGACTTGGGATTTTCTTTGAAGAGCAATCAGAACCTTATCAATGTAATCTTTTCATCTGCTCACATTAAACTGAGGTGCTATTTCTTCTGCTTCACTCTAGTTTCTGGCACATTCTAGGGAGCTTTGCCACCCAAAGCTTCTCAGCTACTCCGTATCTTGGCCTCCACTCTCCTTCACCTCCGCTGCTAGTGGTTTCCCTTCATTTCTTCCTTGTTCCAAACTCCTCCACATCTGAAATCAAATTTCAATACTTCATTTTTGGACTATTAACTTCTCGCCGACCCTACTCCTCTCTCGTTCCCTAACAGCCACCATGCCTATCTTCTGACCTCTGAAATGTTTATGTGACTAGAAAAGAGTGCTGCTACAAAAGCAGTAAAACTTCATTAGAATAAGTGAAATAAAATGAAACCATGTATTGGAGAACTGATTTCTCTTTCCTCCACTCTCTCAAAGCCATGGAGATATCTATACCTTCTTTCGTGCATGTACTAACCTACGTGGGCTTACGACAAAGAGAGAGGTTTCTAATTATTAAACTGAATCATACCAAACACATAATTTTAGGACTATTTTTCACCTAACAATAAAAACCATGAACAAATAACAAGTCAACAGTTAGATCAGACTTATTATTTAAATTGCTACACATTTTTCCAACTGCAGACCATACCTGTGGCTCACCTCCAAACAGACTTTGTTTGCTATTTGCTGTGCCCAACCTGCTCACCTAGGAAAGCTTATGAGTCCCTCCCTGCCCAAGTACTTTCAGTGTTGATAGCGGGGAAAGAACTGCTGTTTGTGATTGGAAAAGCTGCAGGGCAAAATAGTTCCTCACTGGAAACTCAGGTCTCCCAGGCCCTGAGAACGGAGATCGTCACAACTTTTACCACTCAGCTTGCTACTGCTCAGCAGATGTGCACAACAGACTGTTGGCAGGTGTTTAGGGAACAACAGCCACAAGGAGGCAAGGAAAGTTGAAACTCATTAATAATCTTGGAAGGAAAGATGGCCAACAGAACAGAAACCAGAGAAGCTTACTGAAGTAGAACCAATGGAAGAGACAGGAGAGAATTTTAATGAAAATATAATGGAACTAAAAAAAAAAAACAAAAAGGACTTTCAGGAACTAAAATGCACAGGAGTTTCTAATTAAAAATTCCACAATCCAGCAGAAAAAGAGAATGACTAATCTTAAAAACCATACTAGTGGTCAGTACAAGCAGGTGGCAGAAATACTTCACAAGAAACTCAGGGACAGGCCCCCTGTTGCAAAAGGCCAAGTTGCATGGAGACCAGCTCTAAAAGGAAGAAGGGAACATAGAAAGAAGTAATAACAGCACAGATAATGAAATAAATATTTTACAGCAATCTTAATAGAATCTTGAAGTCCTAACTATCCAGCTTCTAGGGAAAATCCAGCAAACCTAGGAGAATAGTGGTAACAACCTTCCTGGCATGGTGAAAAGCTGGAAGTAGAAATACCTAGTGGTCAAGGACACTAGGGAACCAGACTCTGGGCCCTGCAAGCATCTCAGCACAGAAATCACTCTTTATTTGTCACACTGTGTCACTGATAGCTAAGTGTTAATGCTAAGGACTTGCAGTAGATCTACATAAAATGCTGCAGGTGCCAACTTTTAAAATGCCATACACAACAATTAATGAAAATAAAACCTTTAATGTATAAAAAAGAAAGCATAAATAAATAAGACGAGTAATTACTATCAAAAGAAAGTATTTCCTTATGAAATGAACCCAAAAAACTGTAACATGGTCACAGTTAAGAACAGAGATTCTAGATCCCATTTGACCCATTTGATCCTCCTGGTAGGAATATACCCAAATGAATTAAAAGAATCATATTGTAAAGTCATATGTGCACCCATATTCATAGCAGCTCAATTTGTGATAGCTCAATCTTGGAAACAACCCAGATGCCCATCAACTGGAGATTGAATAAAGAAGATGTGGGTTTTTTATAAAATGGAGTATTACTCTGCCATAAAGAATGCCAAGTTTCATTCATTTATGTGCAAATAGACACACCTTGAGAACACACTAATAATGAAATAAATAAGTCACAGATATGTAAATACCATATCTTTTCTCTGGTATGAGAATCTGTAGATGTAAATGAGTTTTAGAATGTATGACAGATTTTGTAAAATAGGAAATATTCAAAGGGAATGTGGTGGGGGAACATAATGAGGGGAAAGAATAAATATGATTTGGGGAAGGAAAAAGAAATAGCATGTATATAAGGGGTGGGGGGTTGTGGGTGGGTAGGGATATGGGTAAAAATGAGAATTAACTTCTGTCATATACTGGTACAAATTCCCCAATGCTAAGTGTGATTGTGAACTGTATATAAAATGTACCAAAAAAGAATTCAATAAAAAAAGAATAGAGATTCTAGATATGGAAGCAGAATCAAGTTATTTTACTTCTGATAAACTGACAAGCAGGTCATAATTCACATTATGCTGCTGAGCAGCTCTGAACTGGTGGTGATACATGCATGACTGTCCCATCAGGGGCACAGACAGCCCCATTGAGACACCCAATGGTACTGTCATGCATACAACACCTGTGGCATAAGCCAGAGGGAATGTACTGTCTTAGTTTCCTGAAAAGTAAGTTGACATACATACCACATTTAATAAGTGGTCACTAAATAATTGCAATGCTGCTGCTGGGCTGTGTACATAGCCTGCTGTACTGGGAGGACAGCATTAATTTTGAAGTTAGAAGACTTGTGTTCAAATGCCAATTTGAAAACTTAAGTTTCATACTGTGGCCACAATAGTTAACTCCTCTGTACTTACATATTTCTTGTACTGAAAAGAATATGAATACTTGTCTCTCAACATCTATCCATTTATCTATCCATAAACATCAACTGAGCACCAGTTTATATCAAGTATTATGTAGGATTGAGATATAAACATGAATAGGACACATTGCTGCTGTGAACTGTGACCAGCAGGTCACAATGGATCTGTGGGTCTTATGGAAAATGCACAGCCTTTCATGGGGCAAGTCTCCAGGCTCCCTCTGCTTTAGAATTAGAAGGGTCTCAAGGGTAAAGTATTCTTCTGGCACCACAAGTATTATGGTTTTATAACAAGGCAACATATAACCTTGCTTGCAACTGTTATGCACAGAGATCAGTTTCTGATACTCTGTATTTTACAATTTTAAGAAGAAAAGTCGGCCTCTGTGGATTAAATGGCAGTTTTTGGAGTAAAGGGACAAGTGAAAAGGCGGGTCCAATTCCTGGTCAGTGAAGGTAGAACACCTTGGAGAGACAGCTCTTTCAGGTCGTGCACTGGGCCTGTGTAGTACAAAATCCGAGGGATCTTTCAAGACTCAAGCATCCTCTGAAAAATCAGCTCTGAAGTCACCGTCTGAAGAGGAGTCCTGACCACTTGATCCCTTGTGAGCCACATCCATCCCATTAGTGAGCGTCTGTCTTGGCACACACTGTGGGAGATTACTGGTTTCTCTTCTACTTCATCCCCCATATAAAGATCTTATCCTAAAGCTCATTGGTACTGCAAGTGCTTATTTTGACTATCCCATGTGAGTCACCATGGAAAAGGTAGGACAAGTTGTTCTCTGTTAATGTGCAAGTTAACTCCGAGGCTTTACGATGTCTACAGCAGTATCGGATGATCCCCTACACATAGTGAACGAAGAGGCTGAGTTCACAGGACCGGGCGAATGTTGGCTCTTTACATAGAAACAATGCATGCCAACACATTTTCTTCTGTCATCATCAGCTGACATTTACTACCCATTACTCACCACTGTATTTAAAATCTAACAAGTTATAAAGGCCATTCAGCATGTATGTGAAGCAGTAGGAAGCATATTCACACATTTGGTATCTTTAGGGAGTATGTGAATTGAACCATTATTAAAAATAAAAGTTCAAAATGTTTTCTTTTATTTCATTTATATAGCAAAACAATATAAAACCATTATATATATATATATATATAAAATTTTAAAAATATGTATTTAACTCATAATTGCCCTGGGTTACTAAAATTCTCTTGAATGGTAGTTATAGATGTCACAAAGCATGATTGACTTCTGTATGTGTGTGAGAAAAAATTTTTTAAAAACCATTATAGTTTTTGAGAGCTAAACGAGAATTATCCAAAAAGGCATATTTTAACAGCTGTCATGTTTTAAAGTTTCAGTTCCACAATAAATTATGTTTCAAATGTCTTTACATAAAAAACCTAATACTACTACCCATAAATCATGAGATGTAACAACCAGTAGTGTTTTTTTTAACTAATCACATTTAGACTTAGTAAAAACCTACTGTTTATAGAAAATAAATTCAACAGTTTATCCAAACATTGTGACATAAGATGTTTTAAGAAACTGTAAATAATTCTTAATACTCTCATTTTGATTTTCTGACTTCTCAAGACTATGCTGTATTTCTTTCAAACATACTTCCTGATGTTGTGCTTTCTGTATAAAAAAAGAGAAATACAATTAATAATGGTCTATCAAAGAATAAGAGTCATAATATAAAATATATATATAGGCAACAAATGAATACATTATTTTTAATTTCTCAAAAGAATTTTTACATTTGACGTGTCCCATATTAACTTGCCTTAAATCTCACTTTTCTTTAAAACTAATAATTAAATATATGTGTACGGTTGATCTTGACTGTGATATAGTTTGTTGTAATACGCATTCACTTAGCCCCAAATCATTATGTGGTTAACATATCAATTTAATAAGCAGATTTATTTAAGTGTCCTAATTAGTTTCCAGTACAGTTAATATGCTGTATTTTCATACTAATTTTTGTACTTTGCTGAAAAATTCTCATAATGCTTAACTTTCTTGTCTTAAAAACTGACAGAATTTGATAACATAAACATTTATTTTTAGAAACCTTTAAAAAATAACAAGAACTCAATATTATATGTGTTCTAAGAAAAAAAACAATTTAAAAGCCCATATTTTAACTTCAGTTGCATATGAATTTATAAGTACACTGGTTCACTGAAAAGGCTTCAAAGTAAGGTAGTAAATAGTACCTAGCTTCTAACTAAAATGGAGTCATCTTGAAAAGCAAGATCTTTTATGTCCTTCTTAGCAAATGTTCGATGAGGAAGCCTCCGGGAGTGAGAGACTGCGGATCTGGGCCGCACAAGCCCCAGAATGAATCCAGTGACTCCTGATGGCGCATCATCTTCTACAGCCATTTGGAGAGAGAGAAACACACAACGTAGGGGAGGATGTAAAATGTGACTGGATTTTAGAGTAAAACATATGGGCTTCAAAGACATTTCAAGTTTCAGGAGCATCGCCCTGGGTTAAGCTGAGAAAGTGACTCCCTGCGCCTGTGCACCCCTCCTCCCTGACCAGCGCGCCCAGGTGGGGAGCCGTGGAAGTCACAGGAACTAAGCCGACCACCAGACAGGCTCTTTGGGCACTCAGACCCCAGCGGCGGCCGAGGCTCGCACAGTTACGTGACATAAATGCAGCTCTTGGCTGTGCAGTGCCCTGTCCCCCGAAAGGCACAGAGCACAAAGTCATTTCTCAGCTATTTCTAAATCTCTACTTCAAATTAGAGAATTTTACTGGTATTCAAATTGTCAAAATTATCAAGTTTAAATCAGACATTATCACAAGCTCTGACAGTGTGCTTTAAGTTTAGAAATAAAGGGAAGACGTAAAACTATGTGAGAAATGCTTTCTTATTGTATTCATACACATAGTTTTTTGGGGTTTTTTTTTTTTTTTCTGGTACTGGGGCCTTTGCACTGAGCTACGTCCTCAGCTCTTCTTAATTTTTTTTTTTTTTATTTTTGAGAAAGGGTCTCACTAAGTTACTGAGGTAGGCCATATCTGAATGTGACTCTGTACCTCATCTCCCAGAGCGCTAGGGCTACAGGTGTGTGCCGCCACACTCTACCTAGTCCTCACGAAATTTTTGATGACAGTAAAATTGAATAGTGCATGGCAAAATCATTTAATATTTGAGCCTTTTGGGTTTTCAACTTAGATAGCTGAGAATAAAAAAAGAGTTTTCATGGAGTCTCTGGCTCTTAAAAAAATAAAATACTCTATGTCATTATAAGTAGATCGCTATCAAATAATTTAATCAGGATTAATGCTACCTTCAAGAGTATCTTATGCCAACTATCTCATGAATATTCAAGAACAAACATTAAGACTAATTAAACACAACCAACTTGTTATTCTCATTTCATGGCTGAGAGGATCAAAGCATTCATCTTATATGCAGATTTAACAATACTGAATGTTTACTTAATACCAAATTATATCTAGAATATGATATTCATTACTCAAGACAGATATAAAATCTGAGTCATAATCTGAATTGTGTTTATCTTCAAAAAATGAAAAATTCATACCATGAAGAAAGTAAGTAGATTACAGCCATAACTTTCATTAAGCAACTGTCATGAGAAGTAACACACAGGGCGTGGTTGGGAGACCGGGGTCATGTGACAGATGTTACAGGAAGGTGGGGTAACAATGCCTCAGTAGGATCCTGATATTTGTATTTTTATGTTTTATATTTTTTATTTTTGTACTATCAGGAAAGCAATAGGTTCGATTCTTCTCAATTTGTACTTCAGCTATTTAACTACATGGTATAATGTTAAATGCTATTCCTTTTTATGATTATATATTAAGCCATATTAAGCCATACTAATACTTACACTGTTCATTTTGCAAACAAGTTGGTTTTGTTCTTCATTTTTCTTTCTAAGCTCAGTTTCCAGGTCTAATATTTTAATTTGTAAAGCCCTCTCTCTAGTTGACATTTTCTCTACTTCTTCAGAAACCTGTAATTTTTATTGAAAGTAAAATAACTATATGTGGACTCTTTAAAATAGAGCTTAAAGCCTTGCTTTTTCCCCCAAAAAGTTAGACTGCTTTTTTTTCCCCAAATAGATTAATTAGATGTTAGTCAATTAGGAAATGTTTAATAATATTCCCATCTCAAGGAATTACAAGTAGTATAAATATATACTTGTCTTTATAGTGTAAGTACCTACAAAATTAGCTTATGACAAAAAAGGTGTACTATACACTTCCATTGCTTTATGAGTTAAGGTTTTTTCCCCAGCAACATATATTGGAACATACTAAGACTAAGAACATACTAAGAAAAACTGCCCTTTGCAGTAGTATTTATATTTATCATGGTGTCTAACACGGTGGTAGAACACTGAAAGTTGTCATTAAACATTGATTGTACATTTGAATAGAGAGCATGATGTATGTACTACACATATTAGCACACGTAAACACACGCACATTGCTTTTTTTGTTCATTCACTTCCAAAGTGGCCTGAATTTGAATTTTCATGCTTGTCTGTTTATTTTAACAGAAATTCTTGTGCCGGGCGTGGTGGCTCATGCCTGTAATCCCAGCACTCGGGAGGCAGAGACAGGAGGATTGCTGAGTTCAAGGCTTGCCTGGGCTCCATAGTGAGCTCAGAGCCAGCCTGAACTACAAAGCGAGACCCTGTCTCAAAAAAAAAAAAAAAAAATTCTTAGTTATGTTCTTGAAAGGTTCGGATACATGGAGCTCATTTGTAAGAATGTTGGGTCAAGGCCACAGCAATGAGGATGGAGGCAGGGACTGGTCCAGGAGCAGAGCAGGGGACACTGGGAAAGTCTCCCATCTTACGGACTCCGTTCCATGTTAGTAGAAAGTGACATAGAAAGATTTCTTCCGCATCTATGTCATAGGGGACTAAGTGATGGATGTGAGCAGGATTCAAGGCTGTGGGGTGAAGGGACCCCGACCAATCGTCCATGCCCTTGGCACCGCTTCAGGGTGGCCACAGTGATGGGATAGTGACGGTGATCCACATGTGGGATGACATTCAAGAGGCCCATGCTCCATAGCACAGGAAAGAAAGAGCAGGACAGACCACTCCTGGGCCTCCAGATCTGCTGGGGAAGGAATCTGAGTGTCCTTTGTATTTTCAAGGTCCAGCTAGGCTCAAAAAAGGTAAAAATCCTCTTTTGTTTTTCTTCCCAAATTTGAGGGGCCCAAAAAAATCAATCTCCCATCGATAAGACACTTCATTATTTAACTTTCATTTAATGGTCTCTCTCCAAAAATCAATTCACAGTAGTTTCTCAGAGTTTAAAAAAATCTAAATATTTGTGACACTTATGACATAAGAGTTATTTTTCAGGGACATCAGATTTTATCTTTCATGGAATTAGCATTAACAGGCCCAAGGAACACCAAAAACGTGTCTGGAGGGAGATTCAGAATTTGGTTTTAGACATGCCAAGTTTGAGGTATCCATTTGAAGTAGAGATGCCTACTTTGTGAGATGTCTATTTTAAGTAGCTAAATATGAGGCTGGATTTCATCATCGGGGGTGAGGTCTGGGTGGACGTGTACATCTGAATCACCAAAGGAGAGACGATCATGTTTTGGTATCACTTGCCCTATGAAGACACTTATTATCTGCTTTTATTGATTAAGAAACTTAAAGTTCAGAGGAGTAATCTGCCCTGGGGATTCAAATCCAGGTCCTGTGTGTTGCCACAACCCACTTTGCATCCTTTTGAGATTAGATTTGCAAACAGTTTTTTAAACTTATTCCTTCTTGGAGATCTTCCTGAACAATTTCCCTTCACCTCGAACTTAGTAACTACTCCCCTTGATGCGTGTGGAAGAGAATACATCCTCTATTACAGCTTCTACATGCAAGATGACATTTTTTTGTTCCCACATTACTCACGTTTCCAGTGTTACTCCATATTCCCAGGTTACCGCACAGCAAGTGCCGTGAAACACAGCTTCTTATCTCTGCCTTTCAAACACTAGCAGAGTGCCTCACACATAGGGAGGCATTTGATTTGGCTGAAAACTAACCTGATGTATTTAACTGGAAAATAATTCTTGCACGTATTTGTGCGACAAATCTGTGAAAAAGAACTTGAGCTTTACAGCTCACCAGATCAGGATCAAAACCAAAATATTTAGTTGTGTGCACCTCAAATTCAGTTTTATGTTTTTTTTAAAAAAAGGGCCAGGGAGGAGGTTCTATCTTCAAAGTATTTTCCACCTCTGCCTTTTACCCCACCACGTCACCACTTAGCTGGTGGAGTGACTCTGGCCCAGCAATGTATCTGTTTTGCTCTAAAGAAGTAGGTAAAAACAAACACAGAACTGTTCCCTTTACCCTGTCATCAAGATAAAAACAATAACTGCAGGTTTGGCAACATGAAACACTAGGTGTTTAAAAAGATGACGAGTGAACTGATTGAAATGTTTCTAAATAAAGCCCGTCTGTACCTTTTGTCTCCCTTCCTCTAAAGCAGCTTCGAGTTGCCTGGCCAGTGCTGAGTATTCTGCGGATTTCTCTTTCAGCCTCAGGTTGCTGTCCTTAAGACATTCTTCTTGGTTTGCCAGCTTTTTCTCAAGTTCTTTATTTTCTGCATCCATCTGTTCTAATTTTCTTTTCACAGAAAATATATATTTTAAAATTATAGTGTGAGGGGGAAAGTGTAACACCAGTTTTGTCAACTGAATACTTACTGTTTAAGGTTTTCACACTTCAACTGAATAAGATAATTTTCCTCCTCCAGAGAAAGCTTTGTCAGAAGACTGTGATTTCCATCAAACTAAAGAAAAATGTTTTTTTGTTATGTTCTTTACAATCCACTCTAAATCAAATGACATATTTTATCATTAGAATAACCACAAGGAATGACTATATAAATATAACTTGTACACAGAAACACAAAAAGAAATATTACATTGTTCAAATAAAATTTCTTAAACTCTTGGTTAAGATTTTTTTTTTTTTTTTTTTGCTTTTTGGAGACAGGGTCTCACTTTGTAGTTCAGGCTGGCCCTGAGCTCACTATGGTGCCCAGGCAAGCTGCCGCGAACTCAGCAATCCTCCCATCTCTGCCTCCCGAGTGCTGGGATTACAGGCGTGAGCCACCATGCCCAGCATTATATGTGGTTACCGGGGATCAAACTCAGGTCCTTGCGCTTGCAAGGCAGGCGCCGGAACCACTGAGCTAACCCTCCGGCCCTTGGTTAAGATTTTTAAAACCTATCCTGTCTATATCGGAAAATCATCAACTAAATTTTTCTGAGTAACGGCCATCAAAATTTTCTTTATTGAAATTCTTTATTGAAAAGGCTATTTTATGTTTAAGTATGAAAAATTTAAAACAATATCAACTCATTATTGAATATTTAGGGTTTCTCGAGTTTTATTTCATTTAGAAATACTGATTGTTACTATATAACTGTAATGTAACTATAAGTAAAAGCCATTCTTGTAAGAAACAAAATAAAATAGATCAACCAAAGACACTCTTGCCCATGCCAAGACAGGATACTCTTCCTATTGCTTCAAAAGTAAATAAACATAGCTAAAGAAGTTTAATAATAATAACTATGAATAAAAAATCTTTTCATGTAAATTCAACTAGTAATTTAATTTAAATGTATGTAATTTGACATTTTCCTAGAAAAGTCTCTTCTCAGGAAATTAACCAAAATGTTGCCTGTATGTTTTTTAAAAAAAGATATACCTCAAAATAAAACTGTAGATTATATTTGGAAGACAGAAAATGAATTCCTCCTAGAACCAGTTTGCAAGTAAAGAATAATACATGGCACCCTTCTTGGTCATGCTTCTTTGAGGAAAAAAAATAACTCAAAAAGATTTATTAAGTACTTCCTATGTAATAGGCATTGAGTTAGGTGAAGGCTGTGTGAGGAATAATAGGACACACCAGATCCTTATTCTGATAGGTTAGAAGAGTACATACTGAAAAATGGTTTGAAAAGAACCCCAACAGATGCACCATGCTTACTTAAAATACATTCTGCTGGTTTTAAGGTAAATTGCAGTAATTCACCTTATCCTGACATCACAAAACATCGTGATCATAGCTTTGCTGCTTCTCCTGTGCTATCACCAACCGTCTGATGTCTAAATGTAGACAAGCAAGAATAACTTAAATTAGCCATTTTCACTCCTAATTTGTCACCATCACATACTACAAAGAGCAACTCGCAAAACACTGCCACAGTAGCTGCACAGAAATGATGTTACGTAACCGATGCGTATGGAAACAAGCTCAGCCCCTGAGGAGAGCGCCCCCAGTGGTGAGGCCCTTCCGCCCCGGCCCGGCCCGCAGAGCCCAGGGCGCCCGGACACCTGGCCCTGCAGCTCCCTAACGGTGTCGGCCTGCTCTGCACACTCCGCCCGGCGGCGCTGCAGGCTCTCCTGACTCTCACGAAGCTTCCGACCGGCCGCCGTCAGGGACTCTCGGACTCGCTCTACCTCTTGCAGATGGGGCTCCATCTGGCCTCGCATCTGAGTTGTGGGAGGAGGAGGGGAAACAAGTATGCAATCATATATTCAGCACGGATAGCCTGACCATCATAACTACCACCTAGGCTCGTTACATAACAAGTACGTAGTTTCAGTGGTGTAAATAACAGTATTGAGCCAAATAAACAGGAATGGGTACTAATTTAGATTCTGCCGCATTAGAACAAGTAACTAAAAAGTGGGCTGGCTCTTACTTAGTTTTCAAACTTGTTCAAAAATTTATGGTAATTTTACCTGAGGGGATATCAAACCCATTTAAGAAAGCAAAGTTTTTGAAATCTGTTATTATATGCAAGTGTATAAAACGGATATACTACTTCTCCACTATCCATTCTCAGCTCTGAGGTAACTATCACCTCCCGCCACTTAATACTGTAACTCAGATACTGAGCTAAATCAGGACCGCTCTGCTCCGTGCCTGCTGGCCGGCAGCAGTGGAGTTTGCTGTACACTCGGCCAAGCCAGCTAATACATCAGTTCTCGCCTCTGATGCGGACGCAAACAGAAGCTGAACCCCTGATGTGAGCGCCCCCAGGAGGACAGGACTTCCGCCCTGTCTGTCCCACAGCTCATCATCTTTCGTGACAAACAGATCTTTCTAATTTCATCTACATTAATCCCCCGCCTGCTGCAGTTCCTCACTGTGGTGTTTTGTGACAGGAAGAAAACTTAAGAAATGTCTGAATTGCTAACGAAAAAAAAAAAAAAGAAAGAAAAAGAAAAAATCCATGTGACATTTATGATGTTCCCAAGGAGGACAAACAAGAGTGAGAGCTTCCCTGAACAGGGAACGCTGACAGTTTCTGCACAACGTCTGCCGGTGTTGGTCATAAAATAAAAAAACAGGACGAAGCATGCCTTGATGTTCAGTAGCTCATGAGAAAAGAGACTTAAAAAATGGAAAAAAAAGAACTTCATTTAAAAATTATTTTATTGTTGTAGGTTAAGTAAAAAACCGTCACCTCATAATGGCTGGAAAACATAGGCTCCTACCCTTTCTACCTCTTGAGGAGGCTTTAAAACGTGCTTCGTAGGGTGTTGTCTAGGAGAAGAGGAAACAGGCTTGAAAAGTCTCAGAGGAAAAGACACTACTCTCCTCCGCTAAGCTAAAAATAGGAGAGAAACAGTCCTAAGGAAGCAGGGCGTTGCGCCTCCGACGGTCTCTCTCCTGGGTCTCTGGCAGTACAACTGCTCTGAACCCTTCCCAGTGATGCCTCGTTCAGGCTTTTCAGTCCCAAAGTACAGGGTCAGCCCAGCAATAATGACCTTACTACACACAGCTGGACGGAACACCAACATCCGGTGCCCTCTCTGGCCAGGGGTCGGCTTCCGACAACTTTTACTGCTTCTTTACCAAAACATGACATTCCAAAAGGGGATGTGGTTTCAGTTAAAAACTCAGAAATATTCACAAAAACATCACCACTTGCCAATACCGGCCTTGCCTTCATTCTGTTGCAACAGGGTGAATAAAAGGAAATGATGGCTTTTTAAAAAGATAACTCTTTTCTTCTAAAAATCCACGTAGCACAGAATATTTACTTTGTAACTATTTTAGACACCGAAGATTTATAACCAGCATAAAGGTGCTTTTAATTTGTTTTATGGCCAGTGCATCTTGGTGATAATCAGGTTTATTTTTAGCTTAAATCTGCTCCTGTATCAGAAAATTAAACATTTATATCATTTCTCAAACATTAAGAAAAAAGTGGAAAAGCATCCACACAAAAATTTCAAGCCTGGAAGAAACATGATTACCTCAGAGGGAGGAGAAACAACTTCTACGGAAACTGACAATAGACTGTTCCTAGGCATGAGGCTGAGAGATTGAGCAATATGAAATAATTCTATAATGTTCATAATAAAAGGAAAGTTATTTTATTATTTGAAAGAACAAACTTACCACCTCTAATTTTTTATTTTTGTTTTCTGTTATTAGGTTAGTTTCACATAGCAAATTTTCATATCTGGTTTTCACCATTTCAGCTGCTTCTTGCAACTTTTGTACCTGAAAGTAAAATACATTGCTAGACCACTGTGTATTCTTTTATTATTAGGTCTATAGCATGAAATAAAAGCTAAAAGTTAAAATTTTTACTTTAAATGGTGATTTCCTGACCAATCCTAATCATGTTTATCTTATGTTATTACTTTAAATAATCACTCAATGCTATAATCTACATTCCTTTTATGATTTATCCATCTTCTGCCATCAACACTTGCAGATTCTTCACTTGATTTCTCGTACAGAGATCTTTATCTGCAGATAAAAGTCACTCTACAGTCTCTGATCTAAAATGGCTCTCATTCTGGTAATTTTTCCTGGCATTTCAAAATCTCCAAAAATGTCTGAGTCCCAGCAGTTAGAATGTGATAACTCACTAAAGGATTCTTGTGGGATTATACCTGAACAATCAGGTAAAGAACAGGTCCCAAGTCTTCCAAGGCTCCATTCTTCTCACCTGGTATAATCTAACTGGATGTTTCAACCCCTTTTTGCTATGGTTCATCAAGACTTTCTTATTTGCCTAGATTTTGCCCCCATCTGTAGCTTCTACCTTCAGTTCATCATTCCTTTTTGATTTTGGGCAGTCTGGGGATTGAACCCCTGGCCTTATGCATGCTAGGCATAGCTCTACTACTGATCTCTACCACCCACCATTTTTACTCTTTCATTCAAACTCTCTTCCAAAGAACTTAAAATCTTTAATGACCATCACGTGAATATTTGCATGTCCCTTTTTTTAAGTTTTTCTTGAACGCTACATTTCTAAAACATGAAGCTTTTCCATAAATCGCCATTGAACACATGTTCTATTTTATATGTTGTCATGTTTCCTTTGTAGGTCTTTTATGTGAATGTGAACTATACATTCTTTATTGGGAAGTGAGACATACTGGGATTTAATGACCCTAGAAGAGAATCATTAGTCTAAATCAATGCAATTAAACATAAAGGATGATGAAAATATAACTAATATTAACAAGATTGTACATTGATTTCACCTACAGATTTCATTATTCCTATGTATTTAGTACTAAATCTAGTTAGGAAGTTCCCATTAATGTACAGGCAGGTTTGAATTCAGAATTGACAGAATCAACTTTTTATAAAGGTATTTAGGATCTCAAGATACATTTGGGGGCCAGGGATGTAGATCAGTGATAGAGCACTTGCCTAGCATGTGCAAAGCCCTGGGTTTGATCCCTGTTGCTGCAAAAACAAGCAAATAAAAAACTGTATGTTTAGGAGATATTATATCACAAAATGATAGTCTACCTTTCCAAGCTCTATTTATTTAACTCATAAACAGATATAATGTTTTAAATTATCTACCAATTTTAACAAACATTAAAATAATTCAGTGCTCACCTGAGTTTTGTATATTTCAATAAGGGCTTGCTGTCGTTTTTCTACTTCTTGTAGTTCTGAGAGTTCTTTTTCAACAGAAACAACTTTATCCTTCAAAGAAGTAAGTATAGTCTAGGAAAAAATATATAGTAGATTTTATGAGTCATCAAAATACACTATACTGAATTATAAAATGTAACTCATATTATAGAATTATAAAAATGTAACTCATTTGTCACCAAAGTAATAAAACTTTTTATAGCATACAATTACTATCTAAAATTTAGAAATTTTGAAAAGTTAGGAAGTGATACTTGTGAAAAATTTAATGAGATATACACAGGATATATATTTAAAAAAAAAAAAAACACCTCACTGACCAAAAAGGACTAGAAAAATACCCTACGTTCCTGAATAGGAAAATTCAATAATTGTTGTGCTACCAGTTATTCCAAAAGCAATCTAAATTATCAGTTTCAACCAAAAGTATACAGTTGGGGGCATATGTTATAAGTGAAACTCATAGAAGAACAAATAGAAAAAATGTGATTTTGAAAAGAATACTAGATATTAAGAAGTAGAAAATTCAAAAGAGTAAGAAAATAACAGAAATATAGAATTGTGGAAAAAAAGGATATACAAAAACTAAACTTATTAGAGTAACACCTTGGTTCACACACTTAATTTGATCCATGATTCTGGAAAAGAAATTCACAATCATGTTCATGCAAGAAAAAACAAGGCCAAGGTTGTGGTTCAGGCCTGCACCTGCCTGCCACCTGGATTGCGCCAAAGGCCTGAGGAAACAGGCTGGGCAAGTAGGATGGGGTGGAGTCGTGCAGCAGGTGCTGGCAGGAAGGGTTGCTAGTGCAACTGAATGCTGCTCAGGCCTGCAACTTTCCTGCCAACTGGACTGCACCAGAAGCCTGCTGAAATAGACTGAATGAGTCCCTTGCTAGGAATATACTTGAAGGAATTAAAAGAATTATATTGTAAAGACATATGTGCACCCATGTTCACAGCAGCTCAGTCTGTGATAGCCCAGTCTTGGAAACAACCCAGACGCCCATCAACTGGAGACGGATAAAGAAGATGTGATTTTTTTAATATAATGGAGTATTACTCTGCCATAAAGAATGACAAGTTTCATTTATGTGCAAATGGACACACCTTGATGACACAGTAATAAGTGAAATACATAGATCACAGTTATGTAAATACCATATCTTTTCTCTGGTATGAGAACCTGTAGATGTAAATGAGTTCTAGAATGTATGATAGATTTTGTGAAATAGGAAATATTCAAGGAGAATGTGTTAGGGGAAAGTAATGAGGTGAAAGAATAAATATGATTTGGAAAGAACATGTATATGGGGTTGTGGGGTTTTGGGTGGGTAGGGATATGGGTAAAAATAAGAATTAACTTGTGTCATATACTGGTACAAATTCCCCATTGTTGAGTGTGATTGTGAGCTGTATGTAAAATGTACCAATAAATAATTCAATTTAAAAAGAAAAGAATTTTAAGGGTCTGAGATTTTATCTTCCTTGCAGGCTTACCATTTAGCCTGTTCCATAAATGCTAACAAGAAGGCATAAAACTGAGTCAGATGGAGAACACTTTATTATTCATAGTACTAAGAGTAGCAAGAGTGCCAGCATGTGTACCAATCTCCTGAGTCTTAATAAGGGGCAACTCGTTGGGAGAGGTCAATTTCTTTGCTCCTAAGATGTGTAGAACTGTGAGATTCCCAACAGAAGCCCATATATATACATAAATATACACACACATACATATATTGTTTTCAGAATATTTATACATACAGATATATATATATATATATATATTCAAAATATCATCGGCCTTAAAGGGTTAGCTCAGTGGTTCTGGCACCGCCTTGCAAGCTCAAGGTCCTGAGTTCAATCCCTGGTAACCACCTACAATGCTGGGCATGGAGACCTGCCCACCAGCAATCAATACCACATACCACAGTGCCAGGTATGGTGGCTCACACCTGTCATCCCAGCACTTGGGAGGCAGAGACAGGAGTATTGCTGAGTCCAAGGCTTGCCTGGGCCACATAGTGAGCTCAGGGCCAGCCTGAACTACAAAGCGAGACCCTGTCTCCAAAAAGCAAAAAAAAAAAAAAAAAAAAAATTCCTTCTATAACAGAGCTCATACAATACAGGAGTAGACAGATAAAAATCCAAGAGCAAGAGGTGAAAGACATCACACAAAAGCAGAACGGGAATGACAAGCTCCTAGTGGGCCAGGGCCGGGCTCCTGAGAAAGGAGACTGTGAGTAGGAATGGAGAAGAAGTTTGGCCTCTGAGGAAAAAATATTCCTATGGGAAAAGACAATGGGGGGGGGGGGCTGAGGGAAAACAGGAAGAAGACCACTACAGCAAAGGTCAGGGAGGTACTGGAAAGCTGATGGTAATGTCGATGTCTGCTCTATCAAGATAGGAATTAAGCAGTAGCACAGTCCAACTTAGATTTTTACAGAGGCTTCCCTGTGGCCACACCAAAGGCTGCCGCAGAGGCGAGCAAAGAAGCAAGGAGCACAGGGAGGAGTCAGGACAATGGGGAGGGAGGGTGGTAAGACCCCAGGTGAGAGCAGTATGCTGATGAGAAGTGATCAGCTTCTGGATTGATTTGGGGCAGATCCGCTGACAAAATTGACAGCTCCCTACAGTCTCCCTCAGTTCTTTTCTTCATCTACATAAGCAAATTAGTCTTAGTTTCCATTTTCTTACTAGTCTTTCTTTCACCTCATTTGTAAATTCTTAAATTGACCAGATTTGGGTAAAGTGAACAACATACATATAAAAGAAAGTCATACATATTTTTTCAGTTTAAGAAAAAAAAAGAAAAAAGTGAACTAGGAAAGAACAAATTGGGAAATTGAAAACTGAGAAAACAATCCTGATTGGTATCTTTAGATATCTGGCAGGGACACTCTGAGAACACTTTTAAAAAACGGTCTGGGGCCGGAGGGTTAGCTCAGTGGTTCTGGCGCCTGCCTCGCAAGCGCAAGGTCCTGAGTTCGATCCCCGGTAACCACATATAATGCTGGGCATGGAGACACGCCCACCAACAATCAACATCGCATACCACAATGCCGGACGTGGTGGCTCACGCCTGTCATTCCAGCACTCGGAAGGCAGAGACGGGAGGATTGCTGAGTTCGCGGCGGCTTGCCTGGGCACCATAGTGAGCTCAGGGCCAGCCTGAACTGCAAAGCGAGACCCTGTCTCAAAAAGCAAAAAAAAAAAACGGTCTGGGACACAGTGCCTTGTATCCGGGCTAACAGGAGCGGAGGCAGAAGAATTACTCAAGCCAAGATACTCAAGGCAAGATTTGACAATGTGGTCAGAACTTAATGAAAAAAAAAACTTTGCAAATCGAAAAACTTCAAAAGAATAATTACAGGATTAAAAACTAAAAAATCTCCCCAAAGTGGAACAAAATCCAGAAATTGAAGGCAAGCTACTGATCCAGGCAGGCCAACAAATAGTACCATCTGCAGTATATCTAGGAAGAGAGACTACAGAAGAATGAGAAATACTGAGTGGCAATATTTTGGAGGGAAAAACGGGGCAAAGCACAACAAGAACTTAAGTTCACATTCTTTGACTCAGTAATTCCAAAATATGCCTAAGAATCTGAGGTAAAGAAAATACAATAAATAAAATTTTATGTACAAAAAAACTCACCACAGCGCTATTGTAAAATTTTAAAATATGGCCTAATCTGCATACGGGACAAAATTAATTAAATCAATTAATATTTCTAAATTGAATATATATAACAGAATAATTATAAAAAGTGCTTATGATAAAATGATGTATACTGTAATATATTTTCCATTTTAACATGAACAAAGTAAGATATTTTAATAACAACTGTGAAATAAATACAGAAATGTTACAAAATCTGGTCATTTCCAGGGGATGTTGGATTGATGTCTATATTACTCCTTTCCTTCAATATTCCTGTCATTTCCAAGTTTAATGTAATGAGTATATATTTTCCCCTCAAATGGTAATACTAAATATCAAAAGTTAGAGGAAATACTATATTGAATAAATGTTGTCACTTACAAAGTAAACACAAGAAATGCCTATTACTTGAAGAAGAATAAACCTAAAGAATTTCCTGAAAGAAGAAAAGCTAATTCTAAACGTTACTGCTTAAAAAAAAAAAAAAAAAAAAAAAAAA
>PVIC010009518.1:0-45417 GCA_004025085.1 Thryonomys swinderianus
GCTGGAAACCCCATAGGAAACCAGTGTCTGCATGACATCCCATTTTTTTAGAAAGATCTCCTATTGTGAATATATAGACTGATGCTGGACAACCTTTGCCCCTTCTCATACTCAACCCTACCTTTGCATACAATCTTGACTCATCCATTCATCCAAAGCTGGGGTCTTATTTGTCTATACATACTACATCTCAAGAAAGACATGAGTGGATGGGAAATCACTGTAGATGTGAGAAACTTTGAAGAGAAACTGATGTGTGTAGCCCTTCAGTTCAGCTTCAGGCAATGTGGGAAACCTATTTACAATAACTGATGAGCTTTCTCCCCACCAGTCTTTATACCGTACCAGCACTGGGAGAGCATTCACCATGTCACAATACAGCTCTTGGGGTTTGCAAACTCTCTGAGCCTCTCTGTAACCTACTCTCACTGTCTTAGCATTCATAGAGAGGAATTCCCACCGCAGATGACCTTCTGACAAGTGTAAATGGACATGAGATCCAGATGTACACCCTCTCTTCATGGAGTCCCCTTTTCTGGGTGTCACAGCTTCCAGTATTTGACTGTTTCTTACCAACAGTGTCAAGGCCCTGTGGGTATTAGACTGGCAGCCCCGCTCATTCCCCACCTACCACTCTGTGCCCAACTAACTGCAAAGTCTAAGGCCATTTTCACTCTTTGGTGGCCTGTCACTTGGTTGTTGGTGTTCTCTTGAGCTTGTGATGACAGATACTACATAAGGGGAGGTGAAGTCCTTCTAAGACTCCCTGATCTTAAAAGATACTGTGTTTTCTTCCAACTAGAGGCTGAACTCAGTGCCTTCACACTAAGCCTTGTCCCAGCCTCTCTTATTTTAAACACAGACAAAAGATCTCACTAAGTCATTAAGTTACTCAGGATGAGCTTAAATTTACAAACCTCCTGCCTCAGCCTCCCAGAGCGCTGGGATTACAGATGTGTGCCGTTCACTTCTTAACCGATCCCTGGAGGTCATGATCCAATGACGAGACACAAAGAAGCCATTTGCTGGGTTGAGTTATTTCTTAAGCAAGGGTTACCATGGAACACAGGCTACATTTCTGAACAATGGTTTTCCAGAAGATGGTCTCCCCAAAGGATCACTTGACTCCATGGAAATGTCCAGGTTTCTTTGAAGGAGCTTATGTGTTAGGAAAAACTTTTTCTCTCTTGATTACCTCATATATTCATTACATTTTCTGATTGTCCATTTCAAGATACTTCACTGGCACCTGAAAAGTCCTAAATAATAGAGTTTAAGTCTTTAGAAGATTCTTCTGTTGTACAGTAGCATTGCTTAAAAATAAATACACTGTGGATATGCTATTACTAACCATCATCTATTTGAACGCATGACTTATTTTAAGCACTAACATGTCAAAGCATCTCAATTTTAGATACTAGCTTTCTCTTTCTACAGAACCACAGAACACCTAAGAACTGTACATCATTAATAACAAGTTTCCATATCACTTCTAAATTTCTACATGACAGAAAAGTAGTTTTTTAATTGTATTTTTTGGTAGAAAGGGAATGTATTTCTTAATAGCATTTAAACATATTTAAATTAATTAGAGACAAAGTACAATTTCTATTATGATTCTTTTACTAGAAAAACAAAAACTCTTGCTTCTTTAATATATTTAACTGGGAAGGTATTTAAATTTTCTACAGAGATAGAAGGAGAAAATCTGTGTGCATGAAGCAGAGAGGTGGGAAAGAAGCACCAGCGTGGACAACAGCATCTCTGAGTACCATGTCTTGGGGATTAAGAACACGCCAGGAGAAGATACCTGCCCTATCTGGAGTAGCCAAAAGATCTGGCAAAGCAGAAAAGTGTCACCCAGTCCTGAGAGCTCAGCTCTAGCCAGGTGAGTCAACTTGCTGTGTGTCCTCAGCACGAAGTAAATCACTTCTTTGCTCTACACTGTCTCCAGTTCTCCGCCTATGAGCTCAAAGTGGCAGCATGGGAATGGGAGGAGCGGAACTCCACAGAAAGCTTCCAGCTTGGCTGTGTTCAGAGCTTCAGTGATATCATAGCTGGTCATTCAGGACGATTTTGAACTCCCAGGGGGGTTCACAGCTCCACAGCCTGGCCTGCAGGGGCACAGAGAACCAAGCGCTGGCTGAAATAGCTGCTGGGGTAACATGCTGGAGAAACTTGGGTCTTTCCAATCTCTGCCCTTACAGGTGGACACGGGCAGCCCACTCGTGATGATCACAATGAGGAGGACATTCAGGTTCTAGAAGCAATTAACTCAGACACAGTGCAATGCTGAAAACTCACAGGTAGAAATTTTCTTTTATCATATCTCTTTTCTTTCTCTTTCTCTTTTAATGTTGAGTAGGTTGATAGGGCTCTTGCTTAACACTGTGCTTTAGACCTGGAAGGGACTTTATAAATGGGTAAAATGTGTTTTCAAATAGGTACAGTCCTAAAAGGGTGCTGTGGAGCAGAGGGCTGGCTTCACCTCTCGCGTAGTGTACACCAGGTTCTGACTAGGCACATGATATAGCTGAGCTTCCTTCCCTTTTGAAACAACCCATTGAGGATAATCCACATCTCGTTTTATAGGCAAAGAAATGGGAGCCAATTAAAGCATCAAGACGTGACATCCAACCGAGTTCCCAGAGAGGGGCCGACTCTCCCAGGTAAGGACAGCAATGACTCCCTTGCTTGGCTCTTCCCATGTCTCTGCCAAAACCAAGCTCGAATGTTGACCTCACCTGGCGATTTACCTAAGTGGGGGTGTGACATATATCCATTCATATTTATCGAGACTACTGGCTGATTTTAGGGAAATTTTAGTAAATGAAACATAGCCATCAGGAATAAATCCAGGCCATGGGAGGACAGGGTTTCTCTCTGCTTTCTTGCCTCCATCCCACCCAAATGTAGCTCCCTGGGAACCACGTCCCGGGCTCCACTGCCTCCCAACACTGGTGCCAGTCTGCCAAGCACAGGTTGAGCTGCACGGGAGCCCTCCAGGTGAGGATCCCGGGATGACCTCTCGGCAAGACCATGGCATTGTGGTGCCAGCTCTTGCAGAGGGTTACCAACAAAGCAACACTATGTCCTCATGTGAAAGTCACGTTTGTTTTCTCCCTGTGGGATCTTGCAAGTGAACGCTGCTGCCGTCTCCACTCTGTCTTAGTCATCCGAGTTGGAAGGGACTTCGTATGTGTGTTATTTTTTGGAAGAATACATGTCTGTTTGAAAGCGAATTCCTTTGTTATCAAAACACCAGCTCCACAGCCTGGCCATGAGTCCTCCCTCAGGCATCTTGGGATGCTGACCTCGAGTGGGAATATTAGATCATGGAAGATTTCTTGAAAGGAAAATCAGAGATCAAGTGCTACAGTTCCCTCTTCTCACAAGTGCACATGCGTGCATGTGTGTGTGTGTGTGTGTGTGTGCGTGCTTTCACACTTCATCTTTTTGGGAGCCATTCTTTCATTCACCCCACCCCCATGGGAGAGCCTGTCCCCAGTTCTGCAGGTGCCCTCTCACAAAGCCTGCTTGTTAATCAGCCCCATCATGTGGCTTCTGACCCCCCCCCCCACCCGGCTTGCCCTGCATCTCTCCCTGCCATCCACCACTCCTACTGCGGAAAGAGAAAAGACTGCACAGCCAGTCAAAAGACCTATTATCTTAAAGATTCCCTGACAGGGCCTGGAACTTTCCAGTAAATAGTCCAAGCTCTGGCGCCCCTACCCCTCTCTAGGCACAGTGCCCCATCCCCCTTTCACTGGTCTCTGCAAAGGTCATTGATTCTACTGTGGCTACTGAATGTGCTACCGAGGGTAGAAGCCACCCGGCCACTGCCTCTGTGTGCTGCCCCTTTAGACCCGTCTTCCGGCTCAACCAGTGCAGCAGTGGTGACATTGTGCAGTGCCGTTTGGGAGTTTAAACAGGATCTTGGACACAAACACTTCTCTTTTCTTGTATTTTTTAATGCTTGATTTTTGACTGGTTTGGCTATGGAAGTCCTTCCCCACTTCATTTTACTAAGAGGCAAACCAAGAATATACACATGGTGACAACTTGGACAAGGGTAATTTGCTATTAAGAGCGGGTGTTTTTGAAGGTGACATAGATGAATTATAGATGATGTATATTAACTAGACCTGCAGTTGAGGGAAGGACACAGGTTTGCAAATTCCAGGTGACAGATTTTATCTATTTATTTTTGTCACCTCACCCCACTTCATCCCGCCCCATGCTGAAATCAACATCTGTCTCCTGACTGAATTCAAGCTTCCCAAAACCTGAGAGATTAAAGTCTCTACATTCTCTCATTCTGTGTGTGTGTGTATGTGTGTCTGTGTGGTCTGTGGTGTGCCTGTGTGGTTTGTATGGTATGTGCTATGGAAAGAAATAAGAAATTTCTGGAGCTAGTGGTATTCATATGATCCAAGCTGCTCATGAGGCTGAGACAGGAAGGGCATAAGCTTGAGGCTAACTGGGGCAACTTAATATGATCCTGTCTGAAAAAAGACAGTAAAAGAGCTAAAGATATAGTTCGATGGCAGAGAACCCTGGTTCAGTCATCAGTACAAGGAAGAAAGGAAAGAAGGGAGAGAGAGAGTGAGGAGGGTGAAATAAAGAAATTTCTTCTAGGCCAGGATTTAGCTCAGTGGTTCCAGAGTCTGCCTCCCAAGTGCAAGGTCCTAAGTTTGATCCCCTGTACCACAAACCACAATGCTGGGCGTGGTGGCTCACGCCTGTAATCCCAGCACTCAGGAGGCAGAGGCAGGAGGATTATTATGAATCTGAAGCTAGCCTGGGCTACATAGTGAGTTTAGGGCCAGCCTGAACTACAAAGTGAGACTCTATCTCAAGAAAACAAAACAAAAAAAATATAGAAAGAAGAGAAATTTCATCCTTGGGGTGTGCTGTGTGAAATGGGATTTCCTTCATGATAGTTAATAGGGAAATACTCTTAGGTCCAAACAGTTGTCTTGAAATTTTTTATGGGCGTGTTTATCATGAGAAACCTCAGAAAAAAAGAGATGGAATTAGAAAAGCCTACCCCAGGTCAGAGTTTAATAGGTTTCCAAACTCATACTACACGGCAAATGATATATTCTGTCAGATAAATAGAAAATGTATTTTTTTCCGTGCCGCCACTGAACAACTCTCAGGAGCACTTGATTTAGAGAACGGGCTCAGCTTCGGAAGAAAACCATGCAAAGATGTGGTTGACAGCCTGACATTTTCACACTTGGATGCAGCAAGTGACAAAGAGGTCTCCTGGGTGATGTCACCAAGAAGGAAAAGCCCAGGGACCAGGACTTGCTAGTCTCCAACCTAGAGACTGTGGCTGCATCTGAAGGTAAGGAGAGGACAACATCAGGGCCAGGCCAGGAGCCTCTGTAAGACACGCTGCGGACTTCGCTTGGCTTTGATAAGCAGCCAGAGGCCGGTGCCACATGCGATTTGATGGACTAATGGACTGCTGTGTTTCCGGCAGGAGCTTCACAACGGATAGCTTTCGAATGACTAAGGCTGATGAGCTTTCTCAGATCTAGCTCACCTTTCAAAACTAGTCCACACGTAGAAACAAAGATGTGCTCCCTTTCAGACTGGCACAGAACACATGTTATGTAAAACTTCCCATTTCAAATCCACAGTTCTGTGGTATTAGAATGTTAATATTGCATTACAACCATCACCACCATCCATCTTCGGAAATGTTCTAGTCTCCCCAGGCTGCTGCTCTGGGACGATAGACACGGACTCGCCCCTACTCACAGCCCGGCAGCCGCTGCTCTTCCGTCTTCCTGAATTCAGCTGTGGGCCGCACGCAAGTGGGACCAGACAGCCCTTGAGCCTTTGACACTGGCTGATGGCACTTGGCAGAATGTGCCTCAAGGTCCCTGTGTCTTACAGCATGTGTCGGGGGTGTTTTCCTTCCCAGGACTGGATTCCATTCCATTCTCTTTCTTTTATAGGCAACTCGACTGAGATGCGACTCGTCACAAGAATGTCCAACCGTTCTCAGGGTACGGTTCACTCGTTTTTACTAAACTTGGCAAGTTGTTCCAACCACCGTCACAACCCGGTTTTAGAACATTCTCATCCCAACAAGATCTCCCGTGTGCGTTTCCCATCGTCCTCATTCCCAGATCCCTCCCCGCCCTAGGCAACCACTACTCATCCACTCTCTGGCTCTGCAGATTTGCTTTTTTGGGGATACTTCACACAAAGGAAATGATATCCTGAGCAATCTTTTGTATCTGGCACTTTTTTCTTCTCATAAGATTGTTAAGCCTCATCCATATTTTAACCAGTGTTAATATTTCATTTTTTTTATTACTGAATAGTCATCCTTTGCTTTAGATTTATCAGGAATTATTTCTTCAGGCCTGAACTCCTGGACCTTTGAGCTATTTCTGTTCTGATTATCATGAGTAATGCTGTATGGGAATTTGCATACATGTCATTGAATATATACGTGTAGGACTGCTGCTGGGTCGTATGACAAATTCATGTCTACTCTTTAAAGAAACTACTGACCCATTTCTTCAAGTAACTGTACTCTGAGGAGGTTTCCTTTAAGGTAACTTAACAGATCCTTCAAGTGGGTTCAAGTTTGCCTTTGTAATGCTTCCTAATACGAACTGTTCTGCTTATTTCTGCCTCCGACTGCTGCTTACAGAAAGCCAAGCCGTAGGAGTCATGAATCGATTCCTCTAATACTTCTCGTTTTCCCGTCCTTCACTCATTGCTGAGTTCATGTGAAAGCCAATCAACCTGGGAAGGCTCAGGAGAACCATGTTAGGAGATTCCTGAGAGTCCTTGGGAAACGTGTGACTGTCACTTAGCGCCTACGCTCTAGAAGAGTAGGAAGGCCGCAGTGATCCCTGGTGGCTCGGGTGTATCTCCTTTGTGCTGTCATGCTGGAGACATTGGCTCTCACCTGAACACCTAGCAGTTCAGGTAAGGAACCAGCCTTTTCTCGTCACTCCAGACCCTTTCCAGAGAAAGAGAGCTGTGGAGGAAGAAGTGACCATTCCTTCCCTAGGACAGAGAACGCAAAAGCATTTCTGACTTTCCTATCACAGGGGAGTCTGGGATCGCTCCCATTATGTCCAGAGTGGGCACTAATTAGCGTGGCTCACATGGGGCCCATTCTTAGAAGTTGGTTTTCTGAAAATCATCTGACTAGGAGCAGCAGTGTGTATGAGTCACTCATTTTAGTGACTGCGGGTTTCCTGGGCTACTTTCACAAAGTGCCCCCAAGGTAGGTGGCTTAACAATGGAAACTTATTATCTTGGAGATAAGAAAGTTAGAGATTAGAAGCCAAGGTGTCAGCGAGGCCCAGCTCTGTCTGGCACTCCAGGGGAGAATCCCTCCTTGTCTCTTCTACCTTTGCCCTGCAGGACAAACCTGGGCTTATGTACATCAACAGTCACACGACTCTCAGTTCTCTTTGGCGGTCTTCACCTTGATTCAGAAGGGATTTCCCTTTTCTAGAGGGACGCCAGCTCTGTGGGATGATGGCTCTCACCCTAAGGACTTGATTTTAGCTTGATTAGTTCTGTAAAGCTTCTACTTCCAACAACATCACCTTCCTACTGAGTTAGGATACCAATGTGTCTTTTCTTGGCCAGAGGGACACAATCCAAACCTTAACAGCAGCATTCTGAAAAAGAGGTTGGTTGGCAAAAATGTAACAATGTGTCTCTCACTGAATGTACATCTAGCACTCCTTATAGATAAAAGGGAAAGATGGGTTCTTTTCCCCCCTGTCAACACTGACATCTGAGCTCCATCCTATTTGGACACAAAGGATGGTTATAAAGTCTTGAACCTTAGATTCTCAGTACCATGTGTTTTGAAATTTTAACCTCCTACAGTTATTTAAATAATGTCTTACAGTTTGAACAGAAAAATAAAACATCCAGTCCTCAACATATACTATAAATTATTTAGAATGTTTTGTCCTATGTGGAGATGTTTTTTGTTTTGTTTTGTTTTGTTTTGCTATTTGGTAGGCTGAGGGAATCGAAGCTACCAACTTATGCGTTTCAGACCCTACCACTGAATGAGACCACCTGCCTGGCAGCTCAACATATTAGCTTTGTTTTATCCTTTTGTATGTTTGTTTGCTTGTTTGTTTGCTTGCTTTTGAGACAGGACCTCACTATGTTGCCCAGGCTGACCTCCAGGTCCAGGGAGGAAGCCACCCTCTTGACTCAGCCTCATGAGTAGCTACTACTAAAGTCCACAAACCACCATACGCAACTCTGGACAGGGCTTTGAAAACAAAAATTGGGACAGAAGAATGGGATGCTATATTCACAGGGCAGGAATCAACTGACAAATAGACTTGACCTCCACGCCTCAGAAACGGAAGAGATGGGATTGGGTTGGCAGCTAGAAGAGGTGATTACCGTGCAGGAGGAAAGATGCTGAGAGTGGGCGGAGCTGCTTGCCGGCCTACCCTGCCCTGGGCGCCTGAGGATGGGCCCTTCCAGGAGAACAGGAGGAACCCACAGGGCTCTCCGTAACGCGTCTTCAGACTTTTTCTCCTTCCCTCCTGACTCACTCCCAATCTACTCCCTGGTAGTTTTGGGACCTTGAAAGCTACCAGGGTCCAGTTCTGAGATACCTATGCTGTGTAGATGCCTTAGTCTCTCTCAGATCTGCAGTCACCTCCTTCCCTAACCCTGAATGCTCCTTTTTTCTCTTTCATCTCTACAGATCCAGCCTGTTTGTCCTTTTGTTTGATTCGTTTCTCCCATGAGGCCCTTGGCAGCCTCCTGATGCTATAAGCAAAGTAACTAAGAGCTTAAACTTGTCTCGAGCCCTCCCTACCTCATGCAGCCAACTGAAGCCTGGAATTCCCTTGACTACACGTCTAAACTTGATGGCTCATCGAGGGTTCAGAAGAGCTCACATTGCCCTAAATTTTCAAAGGCCAGGAAGACAAGGGCCCTTCCTTCTTCAGGGTGCTCTCCCTGCCTCTTTCATGTGTCTTATGGTGAATAAACACCGCCTTGTGACTTCCACACGGTTCTAACCCAAGAGTCCGCACTAAGCTCTCTGGCTTCTTCATCTTGTGGCAACGACTCCATCACTCCTGCAGTCTTCAGGGTCTCAGGTCCTGTTGGGCAACTTCGATTCCTATCTCCCCTTCAGTAATTGGCTCCACTTCAGTGTTTCTCTGAGGTTTAATTGGAAAAGCCACAAAAATCGACACAGAGGAAGCGGTGCTTACCGAGCGAGGGAACGTGTTATGGGGTCCTGGGAATCAGTACCGATTCAGTCCCCATGTCTCCCTCTTTATGCTTCTCAAAGACATCAGTCCACCATCCATCCTTTCTACTCCGCCCATCTTCCTCATCAAAACCCACTGCTTCCCATATGGGCCAGACTTAGAAGTCTGAAGCACCAAGAGCGAACCTTTTAGAGCTGTCAGTGATACAAACAGCCTGCTCGCCATACGTGCTATGGGTTTGCCACCATTGGTCTAAGCACTGCCCCTCTCTAGTCTCTTCCTACCTCTCTAGTCCATCAGGACACAAGATCCACATGAGACTAATTTTAAAAATCTACTTGGATGACACAATCTAACTGCTAAAAAATGTCCGTGCTTTGTCCATGGCTCACCGGAAACCAAGGCCTTCCAGTGCACCTCCTATGCACAGCCTTGCTTCCAGAACAAGCCAGGCTGAAGGAGGACGTCTCTGAAAAAAATCTCCTGCCTCTCTCACATCCATTCCTTTTCGAATACCACACGCTCAGTCTGGAAAGTCCCCCTGTCCGCAAATAGCAATCGCTCTCAACTGAAAAAGCTTTCTGGCTTCATACCATGACCTGTGTTCTCTTCTCCATTGTCCTGGTTCATTTTCTTCTCATACAGCTATGTTTTGTCTTTATTGTCTACTTTTGCTTTCCTACAGAACCTTACCTGGAGCTTCATCAGTAGAAGACACTCAATAAATATTCATTTTCTAATTGCATATCTTTTTCGCTGTAAGGTGAGACACCTCTCTATTATCTGAGATTCATATTTCAGCTGGGGACATCTAATGCATGGGTTTTATCGGACCCAGTCTTCGTGCTGTCTGATCCTCCTCAAATACTCCAGCTTACATTTTCACAAGATGCCCTAATGATGTGCATTTCCTAATTCTGCCTTTTTGCTATCCCCATTCTAAGCTACCTTAACCTCACTCACGCCAAAGCACTACCTGTCCTAACAATTTGTCTTAATCTCCTAAACTTTAACTGCTCTCTTGTGCAGAGTGAGGCCTGTGGACTAAACCACTGGAGAGAACTTCTCTTCTTGAAGAGCTGGTCTATACCAGGAGTTCAAGGCTCCCAGTTAAAAATGTCACGAATAAGGACTGATAAGAAGCCAGGAGCAGAATGTTGTGTATACATCAATTGTAGTGCACGGCAGGGTGCACTTTGGAAGTTCAATCAGAGTTGTGCATGACACGCCTGAGCCGACATAAGGTTGCTGAGGCTGTGACATACTGCACAGTCACTGCCAGAACACTGCATAGGAGGATGGGGATTTTATGCATGTAAGCAACATTTCTGAAGTACTTTCTGATTCTTTTGATTAAGCCATCTTATGGCCATGTAGCTGGCATAAAAGATGCACATCACATATCAGTGAGACAGATGTGTGAGCACAGCACCTGAGAACTGTTTACTTTGCAGAAACACCAAATTAACTCTTGAACTGCTATCCACATGCCACAGAATCAACAGCCTTATCGTGTCCCAGCCTTTGCTTCCTCTAATTGTTTTTTAGTCTTAGTTTATTAAGGATACATTAAAAAAAGAGAAGGAAGTAAAGTGTGGAAGTGGTGCCGGTTGTGTTTAATCTGAGCTTTGTTTATCCTATGAAGCGGGTATTCCCCTATAGTGCATCACAGAAAGAGCACAAATATCTAGCTAGAGTCCCGGGAATCTTGAACTTCTCAGAAGCCTCGGAAAGGGTCCCGAGGTCCTACACAGCACACACCACCCAGGTCACTTTTGAACTTGTCAAGTGTGAGCTGCTGCTTTGTACCCACCTGCTCAGCAATCCCTCCCCTCTCCAATCTCGGTACAGAGTGGCCGCAGTGTGGACCACTCTAACAACGGTTTCCCTTACATATGTCTTTACATGACTTCCTCTCCCACTGGGAGGAGAAATAGGGCCGGACTGATTGTCAGCACTTGCAGACAGGGTAGAATGCAACTGCCTATCAGTGGGACTTGCTAGTTCTCGGTTCCAATTTAATACTACTCCTTTCAGTGAAGGACCCTGGTAAACAATGTGGCCTCTGAACCTCAGTTATCTTCTCTATAACATGGAGCTAATGATGATTCACACATGGCGTTGTGTGGGACAGGGCAGGGACTTTACATCCATTATTACCTCTCCTATCCCTCTACACCTTCCCCTATGGCAGTGGAGGCGAATCTTTTGAAGGCCAAGTGTCCCAACTGCAACTCAAAACCCACTTTACTATTGCAAAATGCCAACCCTGCCATCAAACCTGAATGCTTGGCTGCTGGGGTGACGCTGGGGCAAGGTGGCTGTCATGCTGGCAGAGAGGCCTCTGCCTGTCCCCGGTAGCACTCGGGTTCTCCACCACTGCCCTCCGTTCCATCCATACTCTTGGGAGAAGTCGGTGACAGTGGAACGTGGGGACTGTCACTCTCCTCTCCACACAGGAGTCAGCCATGGCAAAACCACGTCTTTTCCTTTCCTCCTCTCCACCCTCACCCTCAGTTCTGCTCTGTCGCAGCGACAGAGGACAGCACAGGAAACAAGCGGTTCTACGCTCCTGGCTGTTCTGGGTAGGGGTTCATCGTGGCGGAGTCCCCTACTGGAGTCACACTAAACAGCCTCTGTGGAGCCAGAGACAGACGGGACAGAGAGGCTACAGGCGCTTGTGTGGGGCCCTTCCCTCTTCCGCGGCGCCCAGGCCCGGGGCCTGGCAGGTGATCCTGGCGCGCGCTCCCTGAGGAAACACCCAGGTCAAGGTGCGAGGCTGGCCCACCCCGGCAAAGGAGGAAGGGAGGGGACCGACTGGCTCGCAGGCTCTCCTACTCGAAGTTAAACATTTTTTGCCCGAACTCCTCGTATCTCCAGGAATGACTCACTGAATGGGAGCGGTGCAAACACGGGGCAAGGCTGCCTGAGCAGGACCTGCGCGCCCAGCGCGGTGGAAGGCCACCTCGCATTCCACATACAGCACCTCGAGCTTCAGACAGGCTCAGCGACTCGTCAGAGGCCTCGGGTGAGAAACTTCGCAGGACTTGGATCCGCCGGGGAACTCTCAGCCCAGCCTTCCGGAGCTACCGCTGCCAGGAGAAGAGCAGCTCCCGGTGCTGGCGCCCTCGCAGCTTCCCGGGCGCTCTCGGCGCCCCACCTCCTGTTCCGCCGGGTCAGCTCAAGTCCTCCCGGGGGTCCTCCTTCTCCTCCCCAGCCTAGGTCCCGCGGGGTCGGCTGCGAGGAGCGATGCGGGGCACCCCGCCTGTGCCTCGGCGCGCACTGCGGTGGAGGAAGCTGCCATCCCGCTCCCGCAGGGCTGCGCGCAGCCGCCGCCGAAGAGGGGCCGCGGAGCGGCGCGGCCGGGCCCGGGGGGCCGAGTCCCGGGCGAGGGGCGGAGCCTCGCCGCGGGAGCCGCGGGAGGGGCGCTGCTCGGAGATTTGGGGCGATCCGGCGCCCGCCGGGGAGGGCGCTGGAGGTGCGCGGGCGCGGGCCGGGCGCCGGCCGGGGGCGCGGACTGCGGAGGTGCGCGGCGCTGGGCGGCGGCGTAACCGGAGGCGGAGGGGGCGGAGCCGGGCTCGCAGCTGCCACCCGGCCGCCGGGCCCGGCAGAAGACACCGCCCGCGGCCGGGCACGCACCGCGCTCACACTCTGCGAACAATGCTCTGCGGCGCCCGGGCGGGCGGCGGACCGCGGGGCCACCGACGGCGAGGCCCGGGCGGCGCAGCCCCGAGGTGAGCGCGGGACGCTTTCTCGAATCGGCCTCTTTTTGTCTGGCGAACGTGGCCGCGCCGGGGGTTCTCCGGGCGCTGTGGGGGACGGGCGAGCCGGTCTGCCCCGGTGACAGGCGGCCGATCGCGGCGTCCGGACCGCGTGCGCCCGGCGTGAGCCCTAGCGGGGGGCGCCCCGCGGGACAGGCTGGGGAGCACAGGGCGTTCGGATTCTTTGGAGAACCGTGCTGTTTAAAGGCAGGAAAGTTTCTCCGAGTTCCGGGAGGGGACCGGCGGCTGCGATGGCTGTACTGGTCTTGCTGGTCTGGCCGCTCTGGGCGGCGGGAGACCGGAGCGCCATGCGATCGCTTTCCACCGCGGCTCTGCCGAAGGGGCCGGGGCGAGAGGCCGCCGCTGCTGGGACGCGGCCCGGGCGTGATGGTCCGGGCTGCAGGGTGTCGACTTGCAGCAGCGGGACGCAGGAGGGGGCGCGGTGAGGTCGTTGTCCGGACCTTGCTGAGCGGCTGAAGCGCACGCTGCGCGCACGTTCTCAACCTTTGATCGTGCTGCCCCTCCCCAGGGGACACACACACACACACACACACACGGGAAGTAGGACCTTGCGTTCCCGAGGCCCGAGGCTGAGAATGGAGGGTGTTCGCAGCGAGCAGCAGGTCTCTCCCTCCCAGCACATGGTTCTGCAGAGCGGAGAGCAGAGCCCGGGGCGGGGGCTTTTCGGTGGTGCCTGCAGGCCGGAGGCCGGTTCCCAGGCTTCACTGACCACTGGTCTGAACCGCCACTCCGCCCCTCTCCGAAGGAAATTTGACAGGAAGGCCGAGGGACTCCGCAGTGGGTTGGCTGTCCCCGTGTCCTGTGGAACTCGTAGCCTTCTTACCGGTTTAGGCTGCAGCGGATGCAAAATTGCATTCCTCCTGCCGGGACTAGATTGCACGGCCTCGCAGAGAGAAAAAGAAAATGAGAAGTTCTGTGACCGTCCTGATTTATCCTGTGGGTGCCACTTTCTGGGGGCAGCCTGGCCAGCCTCGGCCGGGACAGGTGATTGAAATCCAGACAGTTTGCATAGACATTTCCGTTTTCAGACGTTGCCTTCAGTTAAATATACAGGGTTCTTTTTGGAAGGAGTTTCCCTCCATTCTGTCTCCTCAAAGTGTGAGCACCTTCTGATGCAAATGTGAGGGCATTCTGAGCCAGCATATTTAAATGCTTCGGCCACTTGATTCCTTCAGATTCTTTCCCAGGTGGGGTTGGAGTGGGTCTGACAGCTTCAGTCTTGTGAATTGTCGCCACAAACCTGGTGCAGGAGTTTGGAGAAGCAAAGCTATTTTGTCATGACTTGGATTTTTTTTTTTCTAATCTTCCACTGCAGCCTCCTACTGAAATGGGGGAATTTGCATAATTCTGGGGGCAGCTTCCCCTCTGAGGGAAGGAATGTGGGCTGGGAAGGCGCGGTTCCCAGGCTGGGGAGGGCAGGCCTGGGAGGGGCCGGCTCTGCGAGCGCCTCCTGCATGTTCCAGCATCTTCTGCTTCAAACACATAGGAGTGATACCAGCTGCAGAAGCACAGTGGGAGCAGAGAGCTTTCTGGTTTCCCCAAACACAGAGCGGTTTTAGCAGGCTGTGGAACGTCAGCCATGGAGACACCCTCAGAAAGATGTCGGCCGAGCAGCCCCTTCCCGCCCGACAAGCCTGGGCTCTGAATTCCTCTTGAGGAGGACGACATGTGCCCACCACAGTTTCCTTGTGACCTGTGGCAGCCCCGGGAGTAGCCGAGTGCCCACCTCCTCAGGTACCAGCCTGGGCAGATGCTGGCGAGGACTGGCACCTGCTGCTCAGGAGGCTGATGCAGAAGGGTCACAGCTTGAGCAGGCCGGGCCATCTAGAGAGCTGCTGCCTCCAAATAAGAAAACTAAAAGGATCGAGGATGGAGCTCAGCGGGAAGGCCCTGAATTCAACTCCCAGCGCCAGAGAATAACTAATGCAGAAAAGGGAGCTGGCAGGAAGCTGAGGAGCCCACACAGCGCTGGTTTGTAAGCTCTCTTCCAGCGACTCTCGGAGGGACATGGGAGCCTCTTCCTACTCTTCTGAGGCAGACCCGGGCCTCACGGTGTCTTCCCTGTGGCCGTGCAGGTCTAGTCAGCTTTCAGCCATCAGCTTTTGAAGAGGGACCTGGTTCCCAGCCCCAAAGCCCAAAGCACTTTTTCACTTCCCTTGCCTCCCTCTGAAACGTAGCAGCAAGCCCACAGCCCCCTGTGGCCTGGGAGAGCAGTAGAAAGAAACAAACCTAGGTTTGGCTCCTCCGCTGTGGAAACCAGTGACCTCTTCTGGAAACTTCCTTCCTGGAGAAGCCGGCAAGGAACCTGCTACCCGGACTGGTTTTGTTTTAATTTTAAAATTTTTTTCCCAGTACCAGGAATCAAACTCAGCATCACTGAGCTAAATCCCCGGCCCTACCTGGGTGTTTTTGGTGGAAGAGAACATTGTCAACAATCAGGAAAGAAAAGGATCCGTGAGACCCTAAGAGTGATTGCTGAAAGACAGTCTGATTTCAGAGGGTTCATTTAGCCTAAAGAAGTAGCTGGCTTCGTTGTTCATTTTGGAAGGGAAAAGTTGGCCCCGGCACCGGCTAAATAAGCAGCCCTGTCCGTGAGTGTGGGAGGCAAGAAAGACAGCCCGTCCTGGGGGCCTTGGAATGGTCTCGGGAGCCCCTGGCGCGCTCCCCCTGTTTAGTCCTGTTGATTGTTTTGAGAGAGTAACCTTAAGCATGTTCTCAGGGGAGCAAAGAGCGCGACTCCCACAGCACCCCTTCCCTGGTCCCCGGGAATCCACTCGTTCGAGGTCTCAAGACGGACCTTTTCGTTGCAAAACTGGCAAACTCGGTGTCGGCGATGTCTTTACCTTGGTTCCCCCACCTGTGGAACGGGGAGATGGTCCCCGAGAGGGTGTTACGTAGGTGATCTGGTGGATGTCTGCAGCCCCTGGAGCGCCTCCTCGGTGTGAGTGTACAGGGGACCTCACGAAACCCCGTGGCCTGCTTTACTGCCAGAAGCGGTGAACTCTTCTCATAAGCTGGGCCCTTTCTCCCAGAGTTATGATGGGAAAATAACTATTTAATAGTCTCTCTCTTAGATGTTTGTCCAGTCACTCCGAGACAAGGAGTGTGGTGGCCATGCATTTACCTTTCTTCTGTTTTCTCCCTTGATCTCATTCAACTCATGGCTGAATGGCACACAGCGAGCAGGAGGAGGGGCAGTTCTCAGGGTCCCAGAGCTCCAGACGAGAGCCCCCGAACCACATTTGCCCCTTTCCTTCCATTCCCACCTGCGCCTGCCAGATGTGTAGGTCACGGTGCTCACCGCGGGGCCCAGGCCTACTTCTGTTCCTCTATAGTACTAGGTTCAAAATTGTGGGAGCCGTTGCTTTTATTTCCTCTACTATTTTGCGTGTCTTGTTTATTGGGGAAGTGCTCGCACTCTGCCCCGCCCCCACATACAGGCTTCTCATCACAAAGCCTATGTGATTTTTCCCATAACTGCTCCAGAACTCCAAACAAAATGTTAGGTGACTGTGATGTCTTTTATGCTCTCTATTCTAGTGACAGGACACTGTTCAGTTTTTACAGCTTTGGGGTGGGGGGGCCTGTTCGGCTAGAGAGCGTCTGGGAGTCTTGTGACAAGTGGATGAAGGCCCCAGAATAAATGGAATGCAATCTTCGCCTTTTTCTCCTCTTCCTTCCCCCATGAGACAGCCAGACCCATTACTAGCTCACCCGCCTTCTGCGACACAGGCCTCTGATGAAACCTGTGTCCTGTTTTTCCAGGAGGCCACTCCGGGACCCACTCCTGCCACCCCTAAAACCACACCCAAGAGCCGCGCACAAGATGAGCCAGCGTGCTCCCAGCTCACGATGCTCCAGGCCGCCCAACTGAACTGTGACAGCCCCAAAATGTCTGCGTGCAGTGACTTTGTGGAGCACATCTGGAAGCCCGGGTCCTGCAAGAACTGCTTCTGTCTGCGCAGCGACCACCAGCCGGCCGCAGGCCGTCTCCAGCCCCGAACAGGCAGCCTGTCCCCCGCACCTCGCCCGCCGCCCCGGAGCGTGGAGGATGAAGGCGTGAACGGCTCGCCCTACTGCAAGCCCACGATCGCCGTGAGACCCACCATGATGAGCTCCGAGGCCTCCGAGGTGTGGACGGACGCCGGCCTGAGCGCGGACGTCCCGCAGGTGAGGCTGACTAATCCCTGTGGCACGTTTACAGGGGCCGTTCCTGTCCCAGCGCTCCGTGGCTGGCTGGCGGCCAGGCGGGGCTGTTGGAGCAAGACTCCTGCGGGATGGCCGCCGCCGCGGGACGGCTTTCGCCACACCGCTCTTCGCCTATCATCACACTCCTTTCTTTCTAGCCTTTAAGCTAATAACCATTAATCTAACACCTCGGAGTTTTCTCCCGTGATTCGGAGAATCAAAGGACGGCAGACAGGAATGAAACTCTGTTTTAAAAAATTATCAACAGATAATTTCAAACATAGACACAAGCAGCAAAAATTGCGTAATAAACCCCATCCACCCAACACTGACTCGTTTCTGTCTGTCCTCTGCTACGTCCTTTCACTGTGATTTTAAAGCAGTCCCCAAGCAGCGTAGCAATTTAGTACATGCCATTATATTTCAGATTAAAAAATAATCAAATGGTATCAGCACACTTGAAATATTAGCAGAGATTATGATCATTTAGTATCCAGCTGGGGTTCATGCTTCTTATTTTAAAGTTTGGGTTTTAGCAGCTTTAACGTAGGGCCATGAATATGGCAGCACCCTTAGTGGTTAGGCCTGTCTGTGCCTCCCACAGGCGACCCTTGGAAACGGTCTAGTTACGGAGAAGGCCACAGGCCGGGCGCAGTCTGCTGCCTCTGGACATGTCCTAGAGACCACATGTCTGAGATGTTCGAGGAACTGTTGGCTCCACGCTGACCTCTCCGCGTGTCCTAGTTTCCCTAACCAGCATGGTGAGTGGGCCAGAAAGGGCGTGTGAGCGTCTGTGCAGACAAAGGTCAGCTCTGGATCAGGGGAGGCTTCAGTGAAGAGAGCCATTGCCTGCGGTTGCCGCGAGCTCCCTGTCCCTTTCAGGGCTGCTTCTGCCCCCATTGGGGTACACCCATTCGCCAAGGCATTGTTCACTGCCACCAGCCTTTCACCTACTTAAACCAGGGACTCGAAGCTCAGGATTTTGTGGGGAAAGAGACAGTTGCAGGCTCTTCCTTGAGGCTGCTTCTGAAAGTGGGGACGTGAGGACTTCGGGAAGAAGGAGGGGCAGTGACTTCCGCGCTGGGAATGAGCAGTCCGCCTCTCTCTCATAGCTCAGCTAGTCCAGTCGCTTCGGAAGACTAGAACTAAGGTCATCGCTGCTAACTGGGAGAAAGGGCAGCTCTTCCTCGGGGCCCGAAGCGGAGCCCAGCGTGGACAAAGGAAGTCTGATCTAACTCAGAACCGCCTCCCAGCCTCCTGCCCTGGCCCCACCAGGCCCCTCAGGGGTTTGCACAACCACTGTGACTTCGGTCTCTTCAAGGATGCACTTAAGCAGTGTTGTGGGTTTTTTAGTTTTTAACTGGGTAGAAAAAAACTTCAAGAAAGTCTAAGATTCTATTTTCTATAGAACAGCTGCTTCGTTATCTGTGAATGAGAAGGCATGCTCTTTTTAGATGTTTTCTTTCTTCCTCTGCTTCTCAGACTGAAGCCCAAAGCGTTACAGAGCCGGGAAGGTGGGGTTAAAGGGGTCACAGGCAAGGTCTGGGCAGACAGACGCCCTGTGGAGCCCCAGCCTCGGTACGGGCTGTGGGGAGATCGGAAGGCGGGGCTGTGTGGAGTTTGCCTGGGTCCCTGCTGTGTCCGCAGAACGACACTGACGGTGCTGTGGCTCTGGGCTCTCACTTTTTCTCTCTCCTTTTTTCTCTGACAGAGTCTAACGTGAGTCTTTTAACCTGGTAGGTCATCTGGAGACGAACCCCTGGCAAGCTCCCCCTCCCGAAGCAGGAAGACGTGCCCATAGTTTACCTGGGCAGCTTCCGAGGTGTCCAGAAGTCTGCCGGCCCCTTGGCCTGCACAGACGGCGGCCCCCACTGTCCCCCCGCCTACGCCATGGTTGGACTGCACAGCCTGCAGGCCCGAGGAGAGAGGAACACGGCCTTCCACCCAGTGGGCTTCCCGGACGAGAAGACCGGGCAGGGAACAAAGCCCTCGTCTCCCTGCCAAGAGCCCCCCTCTGCCCAAGAGAGGTTCCGCCAGAAGCTGGCTGCCTTTGCTGAGATGTCTTCTGGCTGCCATAAAGGCGCCAGGCCCTGCCCTTCCCCGAAGCCCCTGCAGGAGTCCCTGCCCTCGGAGGACGAGAGCGACCAAAGGTGCTCCCCGTCCGGGGACAGCGAAGGGGGAGAGTACTGCTCCATCCTGGACTGCTGCCCCAGGAGCCCGGCCGCTAAGGACCGCGTGCGCGCGGAGGGCGCCCAGGGCGGAGGCGGAGGGGCCGGCTCCTCCCCCGCGCGCTGGGACCCGCGACCCTGTGCGGGGCCCTCGGCGGAGGGGCGGCGGAGTCCGAGCTTCCCCCGGGAGCGCCGCGGCCAGGGCGGCTCAGCAGGCCCGCCCCATCGGGGGCCCACGAAGCTGCCCCTCAGCTCCGAGGCTGCCGGCTCCGACGGCCTGTCCTGCGGCAGCGGCAGCAGCGGGGCCAGCAGCCCCCGCGCCCCCCACCTGGAGAGTGACTACTGCTCCCTCGCCAAGGAGGCTGTGCTCACGGGGGCGCCGCAGGGCCCTGGCTGCCAGCCGGTCGCCTCCAGCAGGGGCCCGGAGGCCCAGCCTCGGCAGGCCGCACAGCCAGAGCCCATCTACGCGGAGAGCACCAAGAGGAAGAAGGCGCTCCCGGAGCCTTCCGGGCTGCAGGCCAAGGCAGAGCAGGCAGCTGCGGCGCAGGCCCCGGTGTGGGCGGGTGAGGCCAAGCCCCCGAAAACACCGTCTGTCTGGGGCCGGGACGGAGAGGCCTCGGATGCGGCTCCCCAGGTGGCGGCCACCATCACGGTCATGGCCGCCCACCCCGAGGAGGACCACCGGACCATCTACCTGAGCAGCCCGGACTCTGCAGTGGGCGTGCAGTGGCCGCGAGCGCCTGTGGGCCAGGACCTGGAGGCCGGCGAGGAGGGCACCGGCGCCGGACAGGGGCCGAGCTCCAAGGAAAGCGCGCCCCGTGACGGGACTGAAAACGCGCCCAAGGAGAGGCCCGCCATTCCCCCCAAGCTGTCCAGGGGCAGCCCTGGGGGGGCCCCGGCGTCGCCCTCCGCCTCTGGTCTCGCTGACCCCGGCGAGGGGAGCTCGGGCAGCGGGGCGCCTCAGTCCGCGCCCAGGGCCTCGGCCGAGCACGCCGCCTCCTGCCGGACCGGTGACCCTGCCCGGTGCCCCGCTCCTGCCGCCTGCGCCGCCGTGGACCAGAGGCGGCCCAGGCTCCAGGCTGGGGCCTGGAGCCGCCAGTGCCGGATCGAGGAGGAGGACGAGGTGGAGCAGGAGCTGCTGAGTCAGAGCTGGGGGAAGGAGGTGGATCACGGCACCGTGGGCCACGCAAACTCTTCCACCTGGCACCGTCTCCGCCCCGCCGACGGCTCCTCCGGGCAGAACGGCAAAGTCGGGACGGGGATGAGCAAGTCGGCCTCTTTCGCCTTTGAGTTCCCCAAGGACAGGAGCAGGGTGGAGGCGTTCTCGCCCCCTCCCCCACCCCCAAAGTCCAGGTGAGTCGAGTGTGCGATACGGCACGGCCTGGACCCCGAGGAGGAGCGCCCTTCCGCGGGCGCAGGGCCTCTCCTGGGAACCCCGTCCCTGCTGCCCCTGGGGAAGGCTGCCGGCCCGCTCGGAGGCCTGCCCTCCAGGGAACCCCGTCTGCCCACGGGTCGCCGGGCTTTGTGTGCGTCACCCAGACCCCCAGCGTGGCCTCCAGGGGCGGGGACGGCTGCTGGGGTTTGTGCGCAGCCGACAACCCCCCGAGCGGTTCCTTCTCAGATTGGGTATTTGGAAAGAATCCTCCAAGCACGTGCCCGGGGCTGGAGATGGGGTGCGGAGGGAGAGCCAGCCCTGCCTGCGGCTCTGGCAAAAGCAGAGACAGAAAGGGAGAAGAGCCGAGCTACCACTTTTTCGTGTGCTCACATTTTTGTAGCCCAGTACTCTTTTTTTCTGCAGACTTTGAAGGATGCTCTGAAGCTTTTCATTTGTTTAAACATACAGGTGAGGTCTAAAGAGGGTTAGGACGACTTGGGCAGGCAAAGCCCACACAACCCAGTGTGTGCTTAATAAACTGTTGGCACCACGGTGCCTGGGGCTAAAGTTAGAAAGGAGGAAGCTGTGCCAGGTTGGTGCCCTCAGATGTGCTTTTTTTTCCCCAAAGAAAAAAAAATGTAGTTTCATGTGAGCCTGCTGGATCTCACAGCTTCCTACACGGCCTTGCCACTCTCCTGCCAGATTAAAGCACCTTTCAAAGGCTCCAGAAAAATAAATGCCTTTCTTAAGCTATTGAACTGTGCCTAGAATTTAAATTCTAGAAAAAAGCCTGGTGGAATGTAAAACTGATTTTTATCAGGGAAAAGGAGAAACCTGTTTTTTTTTTTTTTTTTTAATGACAGCTTTCTGAATAGACTTCCTCTAGTCGTGTCTTAGCTAGTGTTCCTTCTACTGGATGAGCCTCTAGGATGATGTCAGGAACAAGGGAGGTGACCACGGGGAGAAGCGGCTGTGACACTTGACTTTGAACATCAAGGCGTCTTGGGCCGGGATGTTATCTGTTGTGGCTCGTGCTCTTGGCTGTGACTTTGTTCCGGGGTTCACTGGCTGCCACTGTGTGCGACGACATCTCAGATCTTGCAAGGCCCCTGCGGACTCTTTGACTCCAGGTGGAATTTCCTGAATGAACAAGGGATTCAGGGGCCGTGATAAGCTCCTTTTTACGTGGTGCTTTCGGTGGGCCAGCATGCATCTAAGGATGTTAGACACAATAACTCATGGAGTTTTCGGAACCACCCTGGGAGGGAAGAATTATCAGCCCCCATCCGCAGATGAGAGGAGAGATAAAAGGCACAGTGACCTGTGTAACGGGTGGCTGTCCACGGCAGCCCAGCCCTATGCACGTGCTCCAACAGACAGTGCGCACAGGCAGGCATCACTGAGCAGGTGAAACCCCTGGCGCTCCCTCTGAGTGGTGATGGGAAAGCACCAGCTGTGCTGCCGTTCGACCAAGTTGTTACTCCATCCCTGTCACAGGCCGAGTGACCTTGAGAACCCATTCACTGTCATTGAGTCTCCATGTTCCTCTTCTCTAGAATGGGATGGTAATAGTACCTGTAACACCCTGTTACTGAAATGAGATGGACAGCAAAACCCAATGTGGAAGTGAGTTGTGTAGGCAAAAGCCACCCTGCCCTCTTGACTGAAGGTAGGTGGCCCTGACCCCTGTGCCGTATAACAGAAACAGGCCTGGCCCAGCCCCACGAAACACTGCCTGACCCTTGGAAAAGTAACTAAAACTTTCTCACTGAAGAATCATGAGAGCTGGAAAAAGCCTGGTAACCATAGCAACATGACTCACAGAGGGTTCTAATTTGCATCTGGGTTGAATCAGAGTTTTGGTCGCATGTATGATGATAAAAACTCTTGGATTCCTTGTAGTATAACTTAGGTGAGAGTCTCAGTAGTTCTGGGTTCCACCGCTTGAGGAACAAAATGAAAAGCTCCTGTTTTCACACCTTGGGAGAAAAGAAATCAATAAATAAAATTAACGTAAAGGAACAAAGTAGACTAGAGAGGCTCACACTATTAGAAATAAATCAAACTAGCTTATCCAGAGTGGCATTTTCGTATTTTAGGCATTGCTGACCTTATCTTCTGAATCTTCATATCTCTCACGTGAGAAGATCAAAGGGCAGGTTTAGAATCATAAGCTGACTTCTGACTCCACAGCCCAGTAGTCTGGGTTGAGTACCCTTTGGAGAAGGTGCCAGACACTCCGAAATCTTCCAACCCAGCAGGTCAGGTCAGCCACAAGCATATGCGTGTGTTAGTGAGAACATAAACCGCATTTGGCTCAGTACTGACACCTCTGTGCACTGGTGTCATGTTAGAATAATGTGCAAATGGAAAATGTGGAACCTCTTTAAGCTACATGGGAGATTAAGCTGATTTATTCTCATAGATGCATCTGTAAAGTGGGTCCTGTTTCTAAGAACTGGCTGTATTCTGTGTGTTCTATATACTTAGAAGTCCAGATGATCTGCCGC
This sequence comes from Thryonomys swinderianus, assembly GCA_004025085.1. Taxonomy (NCBI): domain Eukaryota; kingdom Metazoa; phylum Chordata; class Mammalia; order Rodentia; family Thryonomyidae; genus Thryonomys; species Thryonomys swinderianus. The sequence goes on from PVIC010009518.1 coordinate 23,269, forward strand.
CTTCCCGGGCCTTCACGGAAGAACAGCATGATTTTCTGGGCTGTCTGTCTCCCTCTTTACAAAACTGACTCTGGCTTGACTTTTCTGTGGTCCTCCTGTTTTTGAATATTTGACAGTAGCTTTTCTGTCTGAGATTTTATCCTCTGCAGATTCTTTGCATTTGTGTTCTGTGATGTCTTACAGAGTAAAGAGTCTTCTTGTCCAGTTGATGTACCGAAGGGCTCCTCTTCGGAGGTGTTTCCACGCGCCCACCTCCTGGGCATCTAAGGAAGAGGCTGGGCCGTTCCTTCCCGGCTGCGTGCAAGGCAACCCTCTCCACCCACAGACTCGCCTGACCTTAGAATAGTGTGAACTTTAGCAGTTTTCTGGGGCTCCCTCCCCGTGTCAGGGCGGGGCCTTAGGGTGAGGATTGACAAGCGGTGTCGGTTGGGAAGGAAAGGTTGCAGGCCCTAAGTAGGGACTGTTGGCTTAAACAGCACCTTCAAGTCTGAACGCAGCTTAATGAAAGCTGTGGTGCCCGGGAAGAAAGGAAGATGCAGAGGAATCCACTTTCCTTCCACCCTTTATTCCTCTGCAGATGCAAACCTAGTCTGAAATGACTTATGACTTTTGAGTGACAAGTCAGTCGGAGGAGGTTCATGTGCTTGGGGCGGACAAGTGTTTCAGAAGATAGGCCTGAAGATGACAGAAATAAGTTGAATTAGAAGTAAGGTGGGTTGATGTGGCTTCCGTTTCCAAGGGGTCTGGTCTCAAAGACTAATCAAAAGAGAGGTTTCTCTGGAGCAAATGAGAAATGCTTTGTTTTGTATGAACTTAATCAGGACAGTTATAATTCTAAGGTATACTTGATAAATTCTTCTCCTCCTCTTAGAGATGCTGAGGAGCAGAGGCTGAGTTTGTCCCTGAGCTCTGCTTCTCTCCTAAGTCCCCTCCACGGTCCCACAGACAGGTAGAGATGTCGCAGTCGGGGCTGCTCTCTGTCCATAGGAGCAGCCACTTTTGTAAGAGGAGGGGCCGAAGTGACCTCGCCGTGTGGTCTCGTCAGTAACATGGTTTCTCAGCGTGAGCCCAGTGATGGGGACGGAAGGAAGGAGATGGCTACTCATCTCCAGACTCCACGTCCAATCCGATTAGAACTCCAGGTGCTCTCCACAGCAGCAAATTACAGGGGCCCCAGGGTAGCAGGAAATCCCAGACTTCGTGCTTCCTGGGCTTCTCTATGTGGCAGTTTGAAAATCACAGCTTGTATGAGGAAGCACTGTACTTAGAGAATCTTCTCTATGTTTAGCCTGCAGACCAAATTTAAATAAGCAGGCTGGAAGGGAGAGGATGAATAGAGGGTGCGCTCCCTTGGGAGAAATGATCCTGCTCCCGATACATACGAAGTTTAGCTTATAGAATGAAGCATGCGTAACAACAGTGCCAGTTTAAGTTCTGCCCATAGCAGAGGCAAATTTAATAGCTGGCCCTTTACCAGGAGTTTGTGGCTAGAAGCTGGAAACATGGGACAACTCCTACGCCGTCAGTCATAGTTGACTTCTGTTTTCCTGTTCTTTATTTTTAAAAATTGCTGACTTGATGGCCCTATATATATGACTTCTAAGATCTTCTTACTTTGAATACACATCCTTAACTAAGGCTAGTGTTAAATATCAGACATCTACTAATTGCCTGTGTGTGTATCTCTGTGTGTGTGTGTGTGTGTGTGTGTGTGTGTGTGTGTGTGTGTGCATTTCACTGGGAATTGAACCAAGCCCTTGTGCACACGAGGCAAGCACTCTACCACTGAGTTACATCACCAGCCTTAATTGCTTACTTTTTGGTCTCTGCAAGGTGCTGGGGTTCTATTCCTTAAGGATTCTAATGGTTGAGTCAGTATGAATTTAATCAGCTAATATGCAATATGACAGCCAAAGCGCCCCACTCTGCTTCCATTGCCTTTAAAGAGACTGGTTCACAGGATCTGGATTCTTATCACATTCTGTGTTCTGTTTAGTAACACAAAGGTAAACTCAGCTTGATGTGCAGCAGTAGTTACAGTTCTCTCTTTTGCCAAGATTAGCACAGGCTTGTGGATAACAGTTTATATAAAAAAAATAAAGACCAGTTGTTTCTTGATGATAAAGGACATGGCTCTAATTATCTGTAGTTCCAGAATGGCTAGCTTGGTGCTTGGCACATAATCGATATTCAAGAAATATTTATTACACTGTAAGTAGCAGTTGGAGACCATGCCCTGTTTATTTCATTTTTCATAAAAGCACCTAACTTCATGCTAGGCAGTAACAGGTGCTCAAGAAATCTTGAAAAAATAAGCAAGCATTTTGAATATGAAGTGTCCCTCTGAAATCAGGTTTGCTGGTCATCCCAATACTCTAGTCATACCTTTATTTTGACAAGTAACACATTGTTTCTTGTACTGCACTGAACTAGCTTGGTGTTTGCATGTCCTCAAGAAATTGTAAACTCCCAGGAGTGCAGAGGCAGGTCTCATGCATTCTTCTTTGACTTCTCCATAGCGTAATTCAGCATAAAATCAGATCCATGGTAGGTATTCACTCTAGAATTGAAAACTTACTTTTCAAATGCCATAAGATACTATAGATTAAACAATCCTGGGCTTGATTTTTCACTGATTTCTTATTATTTTCTGTGGCTATCTGTGCGCAATAAGACACTGTCACCTTGAGTTCACAGAGCTGAGATTAATGATTGTTAAATCTTCAAGGTGGGCAAACACCATGTAGGCACAATGCATCCTTTTATGGATTAATTACTCTCCAGGGATTGTACATTTCAGTTTTTCAACTGGATTATATTACTGTGCTTTTTAAAAAATTGAGCAGGTATGCGTACCAGCCCTCTCTTGCCACAAAAATGTTCCTTTCAGGTAGTAATCATCTAAGGACTTTTTTCACCAGTGAGTTGCAAGGAATTGTAGGGTGTGGTTTGCTTTTATGAGAACAGATTTTTTTATGCTTTCTAAAGGGGGATGGGAAAACAGTTTGATCTGTCTAATGAAGCCTCTTTTGATAGTGTCAAAAGAACTTTGCTCCTAGGATAGCCCACTTGATTTGTGTGTGTGGCCGTTACCAATTAGTGAAAGGTGTTGTCAGTTCACGGCCCAAGAAATGATGTGTTGTTGTTTGGGGAGTGTTCCATTTGACATTACATTCCTTCTATCAAGGTTAATAGATGAACTACAGAGAACACTTGGTGCCCTTTTCGGCAGACATTAAGTGTCAATCAGAGTTTGAAGGTCAGAGTCTTCATCCTCAGTTTAAATTATTTATTATTCCTTTCCATTGATTTGGGAAGATCTCTAGCGGAGTGGAGTGTAACGCTGGGCGTGGGTGCACATGTCTAGAGTCCCAGGACTTGGGAGGCCAAGGCCAGATCACTGTGAGTTCAAGGCCAGCTGAGGCTACATAGTGACTTCAAGGCCAGCTGGACTACACAGCAAGATCCTGTCTCAAAAGACAAACAAACAAAAACCAGTTGGATGTTAAGAGAGTTCATGTATTTCCTTATAGTTCTGTACAGTGGGCTGCATCAATTAATTTGTGTCTGGTGCTCTGGATAGCTAATCTTCTGTTTCCCTGAGAAGCAGACTCATATAAACGATTGTTCTTTGTTGGTGACAAGAGGAACTTTGAGGTTGAAGACCACTTTTAAACCATCCTTCCATGGTACTCATATATTTTGCTCTTCAGTTAATTTTAGTACCTATCACTGTCAAAATGATGCCTGAGATTTTGTGGTAGTTTGAAGTCTTATCTCTTTGATACATACATATGTGTCTGAAATCCAGGCACATGATATTACCATGTGTTTCTGAGTGGGAGGAAGCCCTTCAGAATAGCTTCTGCTGCTCTTTGGGAACCCATGGCAGAAAAATTAATTAGAATAAGAATACATTGGATGAATACAAGAATTTTTAGATAAATGGACATATTAGCAAGTGAAATGAACTTGAAGATCAGAAAGGAACGAGAGTCTAAACTTTAAAATCCACCAGAATAGGAGCATCAACCATTTCAACTAATCTAAGTTGTCAACTTGGCTGTACTGAGAGACTTCGAGAGGTAGTGGGTCATGGGTTGAAATTCACATCAGTGGACTCATCCATTTGTAGAGTACTGTGCACTCAGTTGAGGGGGGTTTGTGGAAAGGGCCTTTGAGGTTGCATCTCTCATGAACACACTTTCCAGCCCTCATCATCTGAGTAGCTTTGCGCCACCACACTTCTGCTATAAGTTCCTGCCTTGAAGCCAGTTAACGTCTGACACTGTTAGCCACATTAAACGTCTCCTCCTTTGTAAGTATTGAGCACTTCACTTCATAAACTGAAAAAGTGGCCAGTTGTTCAGTATGTGACCATCAAAAGAAGATAAGATTTTTTTTCCTGGAGCTCCATGTGGAAAGCCACCCTACAAGAATGTTTTACACGATCAATTCTGTAGGTTGTGCAGGGGTGAGTATTAAACATATGCTGACAAAACCAGCTTAAAATCTAGTTTTCCATCTAAAATCCAAAATACTGGTATCAGTACTGTTTCTTGTATTAAAGAATTCTTTTGCTTTGGGGAGGCCATCTGTGGGCTATCTAACCCAGTGGCCCCAACCTTTTTGGTAGAAGATGTAATCATCTTTAAGGCATCAAATTTCACATTGGAATGTCAAAATGTCCTGTTCTTTCTCAGAGAATGATTGTGAATAATCCATAATTTATTTTACTCCTTTGAATACTGAATCATAGCGAAGAACAGTCACTATTAAGTTTATTTTCTGTTATTTGCAGTATAATTTCCTTTTACAGAAATATACTTACTTTTTCAGGTCTTAAATCTTGTAAAGCAACGTATGTTCACTTAGCCTTTCCTCTTGGACTTGTTCCACTGATTTTCTATCTAGGATTGGAGATGAGGTAGTGGGTGAATTCTTTGAAAGAATAGTTTGAACACAGAAATTAAGCATAATGAATTTAAATTGAGGAAAAGAACAAAATTATTTTTTGATAACATATGCTTTTTCTAAGCTTTCTTGTCTGAGGAATGTCTAGATGGTCAGCCGGGGATGGGCATGTGCCCAATAGAAAACGGAAGAAAACCAGGCCCAGTGTTTGCTGCTGTGTCATATTTATTTGATAGCCTTTCTTCGCATCTCTCAGTTCCCATGTCTCTGTTTCTAACTCTCTGAAACTTGAAACAGGACATTTCTTATACAGTGAATTCTAGACCCAGATACTCCATCCTGCTACTTAATTTACTCTCAGTGTACATTCATGTTTCCTGTGAACATGCAAAGAAACATCCCAAGCAGCTTGCATGTGGAATAGACCAGACCCTTGGAATTTAGGGCCTAACACTGCCTTATCACACATAAGTGAGTAACAGGACATTCATTTAATCACTGCATACTGGGGACTGGGTATAGGTGGAGCCCTTACCTTACACTGGTGGACAAAGGGAAGGTTGTTTGATAGATGATTTTTGTATTATTATATGGAAAGAACCAGAAGTGAATGTGTACTTTATATCCTACACACAAGTGGGCTACAGTTGGAATAATGATCCAAGTGTGAAAACAAAGCCATAAAGCTAATTTAAAAAGCATTCATAGCTTGTTTAAGACCTTAAAGGTATATTCTATAACACGATTAATGAATTTGACTTCACCCAATTAAAAGATTTCTGTTGAATGGATGATGCCATAGGCAGTTAATAGATGAGTGTGAGATTAAACAAAGTATATTGAAGACTGAAAGGAATTAATAGAGAGAATGTCCAGTTGTACTGAACAAGGTACTGTTGCAAATCGACTAGAGCAAGGTAGGGAAATCAGTAGCAAAATGGGCAAGATACACAGAGAGACAGTTTAAAAAGAGAAAGCCAAAATAGGTGGTAAGAATAACTCCTTAACTTCATCAATTATCAGAGAAAAGGAAAATTAAGGCACATTAAGCTTTATGTTTACCAGATTGATGACAATTACAAAGTCCAGTGGTAATAAATCTTGGCAAAGACAGAAGAAAACAATTATCCAGGCCTTGCTGTTGAAAATGGAGGGCAGGTCAGTTGTTCTGGAGAGTAATACATCATTGCTCAGCAAAATGAAGCATTGGAACACACCATGCCCCCCCCAAAGTATGTGCCTTAGAGACATACATACACATAAGTCAGCAACAGGACATAAACAAGGAACATCATTACAACATTATTCACGGAAGGAGGAAATTGGAGGAAACCTGATCTAGAGAAATAGATGCATAAGTTTCTTAAGTACAACATGAACATATGTAACAGAGATGTCAGAAGTAGTGAACTAAAAGTATCTACACAAACATGGATGAACCCTGAACTGGCGTTGAGTGAAGTAGCGCTGGTCTTCTAAAGAACAGGAGAAGATATGTAGCAAAAAATAAATAAATAACACAAATTTGTGGGAGCACCTGAGTAACACTTTGTCTTTTTTTTTTAAATATATATAAAGAAACTTGCCGCCTTAACCTTTTAGAATGGTGTGTAAATTTTGCATGCCATAAAATTTGTCACCTTTGGCATTTTTACATGTGCAACTCAGTATTAAATGTATTATATTAATGAGGGAATAATTTTAGAACACCTAAAGATACCAAAATCCATAGATACTGAGTCTCTTATACAAAATGGCATAGTATTTGCATGTAATGTGTGTATTTCCTCCTGTACAATATAAAGTATCTTTAAATTACTTATAATATTTAGTGCAACATAAATAACTATGTAAATAGTTGTTTTACTGGATTGTTTAAGGAATAATTACAAGACTAAGGTCATGCCTGACTACATGTCTGATGAAAAGTCTCTGTGTTTGGTACAGAGGCCATTTTCATTTCCAAGGATTGTTAATATCTGATTGTTTCAATCTGTGATATGGAATTTATGGATATGGAGGGCCGTGTGTACCTTTATACTGGGGAATTCTTTTCATCTTACAAAACTGAAGTTCTATACCTATAGAAGAGTGGCTCCCCACTCTTCTTCTTGGCTTCTGATGAGTACTATTCTTGTCCCCAAATTTATACTCTAAAAACTTTATATAAATGGAATTATATAAAGTGTATGTCTTGTGACTGGTTGCTCCGCGTAGCCTAATGACTTCAAGTTTCAACCGTGCTGTAGCAACTATCCAAGTTTCCTTTATTTCGATTACTGAATAATGCCTCATTAAATGATAGATGATAAATGGACAGATGGTTACCTAGCCTGGGGGATTTCAGCTAAGGCTAAAGACAAGGAAATGTACATTTTGAGATAGGAGAGTGTTGACTTGGGAGTGTGGAGGGGAATCTGTGAGAGTGTCTGTTCTTTACTGAGCAGACGGCTGGACCAGCACGGAGAGCAAGGAAGTAGCTCATGCTGGCAGCTTTATTCCAAGTAGCCTCCCACGCCGGGAAGGTGAAAATGAAATCTACTGTAAATACATATTGATCGCTTAAGCCAAATATTTAGGCTTGGCTGCTGAGTCAGCAAAATGTCCTTGTTATTCCAGTGGTGGATGGATTCTTACAGGGATAGATGAGGACTACAGCTCACCACTGGTTTAGTTTAGTCAATCGCTAAGCATATGTGCTGGGTGTAGGGAGTGGTGAGGTAGCACGGAGAAGAATTCTAGAAGGCTGAAAGTATTCAGGGGAAAGTCTCATCCTGAGGAGGAGGCAGATACAATATAGGGACTGTAATTTCCCTCTGGATTTTTCTTAACAATGGGAGCAGGCCCAACCTGATTGGTTGGGCTGTGCTACAAATGATCCTGCTCTTTGGTACATAGATTCAAACTGAGATCTGGTTAGTGGACAGATCTCAACTCTTTGTGGTTCTTTTAGAATAGCGTACGTCCTCAAAGCTCTTCTTGGTTAGCTTCTTCTTGGAGGCTCCTACAATGCCATCATGAAAGTAGAGCTATCAAGGTGCAGTGAGATCTCCAGCCATAAGATTCTGTCCAGGTGGCAAAAATAGTCACTCAGTTTGCTGGGGGCTGCCAAAATCACTTCTCTGTTTACTCGCCCAATCACCTGACCTTTATTTAACTAGTATATTCTATGTACATGGTGCAGCTTTTAGCACTTTATAAAAATTAACTCATCAAATGGTCCTAAATTGCTCCTACCGTTGGTATCTTCACCTTATAAATGGGAATCTGAGACGCAGACTGAATGCTTTTGTCCGAGACACAGTGTTGGCCCCGTGTTCTTGCCTTTATTGCCACCCCCGTGGCTTTCCTAGGTGATTTTGAAATCTGTGTAGGAAATTACTCTATTGCTCTTCTTCCCACAAGCTGCCTGTGGATCCTGGCATGCTGTGTCACACATAGGCAGGGCAGCTGGTGGGAAGTGTCCTACTGTGCATGGCAGGGGCTTGGTCGCCGGCCTCCCACTTGTTATTCTCTTTTCATCTCCACTTCCCATCTGCCCTTCTAGGTGAACAGGTGTAAGCTTCCTCCTCCACTGTCCAGGCTGTGGGTGGAGACACACGGTCTTAGGGGTCTGCGCTAGAGATGAAAGCGTAGTACACTAGGCGTCGGGTCCAGGAGCTAAGCTTTTCAGCGCTCCTGTCTACATCTCACTACTCTGTCTCCCTTAGCTGAGGCCCCTGCTTTTGTGGAAACCTGCTCTCCCAGGGAATTCCACACATGTGCTGTCCCACGTGCTGGGAATCCCTGCTTGTCTCGAGAAAAGACACAGCCATGCATGTGGGAACACAAAACACAGCAAATCCCCAGATTTCTACAAATACTTGTGTCTTTCTATGTCAAAGTGTGTTTACATAGGGTAAATGTCTGACCAATTTAAGTATTTTGATCTTTGACTAAAGTCAACCAGTAACCTCCATGTTGTGTATGTGAATCTGTGTGTGTGTGTGTGTGATGGAAATATAGGAGGACTCAGTTTCTCCAGTTATCTTACTTGGTAATTCATACAGAAGACTAATGAGCAAATGGGTGGGTCCTCCCTGTCTCACACATACACACACACACACACACACACACACCCCAAAAAATAAAAAGCCCACAAGTCAGCAGCAGGAATCAGCTTGGGTCCCTCCTAATTTGACTCTGTGTCGTCACTGCTTGCCTGGAGAGAGCACAGTTTCCATAGGCTGAGGGCTCAGTCCCTTCAGATGCCGATCACAAACCTTTGGCTATTTTACATGTGTTTCCAACCTACTGCTGTAAATCAGAGTTCCCACAACACCTTCGCTAAGGTTCTTTAATTTTCTGAAAGAGCCCATAGAACTCAAGCAAATTCTTCCTTCTGGAAGTTACTGGAAAGGCTGCTGATGAACGGTGGACGGAGAGAGTGGGAGGGCAAGGTGTATGGAAAGGATGTGGAGCTTCCATGGCCTTCCAGGCAATGCAGTCTCCCCACCGGGAGCCCCCAAGCATTGGGTTCTCTGACACCTCTCCACACCATGCTCTGCTAGCTTGGTGGTGGTTTTCTTGCATGTGGTGACTCATTAAATCATCCACCTTAGGTGACCAATTTAACCTCCACCCCTCTCCCCTCCCTGGAGGCTGGGCACTGGGCCCTTACTTCTGCTTGGCCAGGCCTGCGATCAGCACCCCCTTCTGAAAGCTGCCTAGGGGCTGCCAACCTTTAATCACGAGTGTGCAAAAGACAGATGTCACTGGAGAGTGCAAGAAATTCAGGAGCTGTGAGACAAGGAGACTGTGACTAAGACCATATAAATATTTCACAGCATCAATTTCCTTATTTTTAAAAAAATAATCATGGTTTTACTTCCTTTTTTTAAACTAGTAGAGCCATTCACTGCCTTGCAAATTAACAGAGCTGCATTATGGGAACTATACAGGTCATCTGACCACAGAGGAGATTTATTTTCTTGCATATGTAAATAAACCAGGGGAGTAAAACATGCTTCCTACACAGCAGTGCCCCCGTTGGCCCTTTCAGGTGGCACTTGGGGATTTGCAAAAGACCTCTCAACATCTTCATCAAAAACGCCAAGGAGCTGGGGATTTAGTTCAAGTGATACTGTGCCAACCTTGGACATACAAGGGCCCAAGTTCAATCCCTAATGCCACAAAAAAAAAAAAAAAGGTTTTAACTTTAAGATCAGAGTATTTTAAGACTGGAGTATTTCCTAGATACGAGGAAGGTTTAACTGTTTAATAATTATCCCTGATGGTGGCCTGTTGCTCAGTGCTTCTGCCTTTTGCAAATTTTGCCAGACCAGTGTGATTCTTTCTTAAGAGAATCATTTATTCTCCTTGATGCTACTGAGGTACCAAAACAGACACGTACAAACCTAATCAAGAAGTATTTAATAACTGGCCTGTGCCGCGGCATGCCTCAGCTGTGACATGGCCTCTCAAATCGTTTCCTGTTTTGGAAGGATAATGAACCTACTTCACGTGAAACAATTAGAATAATGTCACTAGGTTTATAACCAAATGCTCAATGAAATGGGTCAAGCTCAGTTCATGTGGGATACTGAGGGAGGAACCCACCAGAGAAGACTGAAATAATTTAGGAGGAATTTGAGTCTGTCAAGGTGAGGCTGGGTTTCGAGAGTAGAAGATGTGAAAGGTACAGAGGCAGAGTTCCTCTGAGCTCCTCTGCGAGGGAGAAGAAATACTGGGTGCTGTGGGAACAAACTGAAGAAAAACCTGATTGGAACGGAAGGACTTCGTGAGGTGCCTGATCGTGTACTAACCAAAAGAGTGCTTTTTTTTTTTCAAACCATAACTGTATTCCTGTTTTTTAATGTATGGAGAAAAAGTGAAAATAGGATTGAGGAAGAGAATTTGAGGTGTGTTTCCAGAAGTTGTGAGCTGATCCAATAGGACAGCAAGGTAGAGTGCCCTTATAGGAGGAGGAGGCACCTGTGTAGGGCTCAACGGGACCAGCCATTCGATGAGAGCTGTATTTAGAAATATTTTGAGTCAAGATATTTTACCCAAAGTGCAGAACTTTCTAGAACATTTTGCTTGAACTCTGTCTGGAGGAGCATGATAAATACTCTGATGCCCGCGCAGCAATGAGGCTGCTAACACGACTCTGCAGAGCAGGCGGTCAGCATTCAGTGTTGAGAAACCGGGGTGATTTCAGGATGGACAGGAAGTAGGACGCCTTGCTGTTAATGCAGGCATAAGAGAAGTAAAAATGGGTGTTCTCAGTCACTGAGCAAACACAAACCACTGGGTGATTTTGACTTGAGAAGGTGGTTAAATAGCGGAGAGAAACAATGTAATTTAGGGTGTGTCTGAATGTCTTCCAATCATGGAGCCAAAGAAAAGAATCTGAGATTAGAAGCTGCAGGTCAGAGCCGTCCGTCTACCGTCCGTCCCTATTTTCCTGTGCTTTGGCAGGAAGTGCATTTTATAGAAAAGTCAGAGAGGAACTGGGGGGAAACGGAGAACTGTGAGCTGGGGAAGCCACGGCAGCCTGACAAGGGCCTCGGGGCGGCTTTGGAGCTGGCCTTTCACGCTCGGAGACTGCTCTGTGGGACACCCCTGCCACCAGCCAGCCTGCCATGGCACTGGGGAGACCACACGCTGAGGACGGCACTCTGGGCTGAAATCTAGGATGGTAAGAGGTCCCCCTGCTTTGACTGAGGCCTTAGATTAACTGTGTGAGTCTAAAACTTGCAGCTGAGATTTGAATCTACGTTTTTCACTTCCTCTTAATGATTTAAAAAGATGTGTAGTATTCTTAGCTTGTTATGTTTCCAGAACATTAATATTTTTCTTTAAAGCTTTCCTTTAGGTCTTCTTCATATCATAACTAAATTTATTAGGGATCTGATCACTCCTAAGATGTTGTGTAAATATTTGCTGGAATTTGAAGAACAAATTTAGCATTAATTGTGATTTCAGGTCTTTGGTTTCTGTGGCAGAAAGCTGTGCCAGGTGCACGTGAACTAAACCAGTCAGGCAGTGAGTCCCACTGACAACTGTGTAGTCCTCTGCGGTCCCGGCAGCCATGTGGAGTTTAAAAGAGGGTCCCTGCTGCCCAGGGGCGTGGGCACTACTAAGGATTTTGGGCACTCTGCAAGATCTCAAGCTCAGGGAGCTCTGGGATATTTTTAGATGAAGATTGTTCTATGAATGAGGAAGTCTGGCAGATGGCTCTTCCGGCTGGATTATTACTTTATTTTCAGGTCTCCACCAACCACCGTAATAGGGAGACCACTCTGGCAGATCTTTGCTTCACAAGGACAATGGGGGGAAAAGCCATTCTAAGGGCACTGGGGAGCAGCCACGGGCCCACAAGGTGCTGCTCCGTGACTCATGCATTTCCCAGAGCTCGCCTGTGACTGTCAGAGAGAGGCAGGAAAGGGAGTTTGAGGGAGACCTAGTCCTCTGTCACAGGGCAAGCAGAGCCGTCTGTGCAGACCTCTTCTTGCTGTAGCTGATAAGAAAGTTACTCTCCAACCGAAGAAGAAAGACAGGTGGTTTTTGTCCATTAAAGTTACTTCCTTAGCTGACGTGACATCAGATTTCATCTTATGGAGGGTTTGTACCAGTTTTATGAAACTGAGTCAAATTCTTGTTAACGAGGGAAACGTGCTGTTTAAAGAAACACAGGCTTGCCGTGAGTTAAGCATACTCGTGCCAACATTCAGCCGAACATCTGACAGAATACTCCACGAGGACTCAGAACGGGGACCCGTGGCACAGTGGTGCTTTACCAGGGGTCTGCCAGCTGCTGCACAGACAGACGCTGAGTCAGCAGCACCTGGATGCTATTCCTCTGCTTTGGTTAAAACTTGGCTTTCATTTTTTATATCTGATGTGGTTTTGCTCGCTCCCTAAAGTGCCAGTCCTCAAGGAGTGCAGAGGTCAGGGGCCCTGGGAGGATGCTTTTCAATTCAGTTGGTGGCAGAGTCATCATCACTAAAATTTTCTTTCTTGAGTTTTGTTTTGTTTTCTTTCCACTGTACTGAGCGCAGGGCCTCCTGCGTGTGAGACAAGTATTACATGTCTAAGTTACAACCCCAGCCCTTCCTAGGATTTTCTCCTTAAGACTCCCGCACGTCTGGAAAACCGTGTTCCCTCCCAGTTTACACCAGATGGTTCCCATAGCCTACTGAGTTTTGATTACCTGGTGGGAATTCATGCGCTTTTCCAGTAAGCAAGCCATGAGGACTGTAAATTCTGTTTCTGCCCTGAATGTAAAGATCATAACAAGTCTACTGGTGGAGCTCCATGCCTTCTCACCCCCCATACACGCACACTTGCACACACGCGGCATGCACACATACCCTGTAAGAAATTATTCCACAATCACAGAAGTAAACTGATTCTGTCTGCCTTTCGTGGGTCTCCTCAGGGCTGTGACTTCTCCCCCTCAAGGGCTAAATCCAGAGGATTCACCCCAAAGTTCCAGGCAACTTGCTGGATCCAAGAAGGCTCAGCTGATGGGGAACTAACCCACTGAGCCTGCCGGTCCCACTACAGGGCTTGGCAGGACACATCCGGACCATTCCACATCCGGGTCCCCACAGGGACAAGCAGATCAAGAGGAACAGCTACCGCTGGACTGCAGTGATTTCTTCCCTACTTAAAGTGCTCATTTTAAATGTATCAAATATTTCCAGCATATACTGAAGTTCAAAGGGCAATTTAACTGTTATTTGAGTGTTACTCCTGAGATTTTTCAAACATTAGCATTTTACCATTTATGTTAGATTTTTTTTGGTGGTATTCAGTATTAGACCAAAGGCTTCATACATGCAAAACATGCATTCTGTCACTGAGCTATACTATCAGCCCTAGATTTTTTATTTTTATTTTATTTTAATTTTTTTTGTATTTTTGAGACAGGGTCTAGCTTTGTAGTTCAGGCTGGCTCTGAGCTCACTATGTAGCCCAGGCAAGCCTCGAACTCAGCAATCCTCCTGTCTCTGCCTCCCGAGTGCTGGGATTACAGGCATGAGCCACCATGCCCGGCACTGTGGTATGTGGTATTGATTGTTTGTGGGCGTGAGTCTCCACGCCCAGCATTGTATGTGGTTTCTGGGGATTGAACTCAGGACCTTGCGCTTGCAAGGCAGGCACCGGAACCACTGAGCTAACCCTCCAGCCCAGCCCTAGATTTTTTAAAGAATAAGTTTTCACCGTGTACTACTAGCCTAGTTTGGTTAGTCCAAATTGTATGCACTATAAATGTACATGCATACCAGTTTTAAAGATTTAAGATGAAGAGATTATAAAATGTTCTATTAAAGTTTGTATTACATATTGCAATGGCAGTATATAGTTATTAAAATGTGTCACTAAGCCGGGCGTGGTGGCTCACGCCTGTCATCCCAGCACTCAGGAGGCAGAGACAGGAGGATTGCTGAGTTCAAGGCTTGCCTGGACTACATAGTGAGCTCAGAGCCAGCCTGAACTACAAAGCGAGACCCTGTCTCAAAAAAAAAAAAAAAAAAGTGTCACTAAAACAAAGACATTTATGTCTTTTAAAATTTTAATATGATTACTAGAAAATTTTAAATGATATATGGGTTTGTATTATATTTCTACTGGACAGGCTGTTTTAGAGGAAGAGCCAATCAGCTCTTGTTCACTATCTGACCATCTATTTTTATAAATAAAGTTTTATTGGAAAATGTGCCCATTCACTTAGATAAGATCTATGGCTGCTTTCCTGTAGACTCAAGTAGTTGCAGGGGAGTCAGTATGGCCCATGAACTTCAAGTAGTTGCCACTGACTATGTAAGGAAAAATAATGCTCCATATTCTTTTTTTTTTTTTTTTTTTTTTATTTGGAGACAGGGTCTCGCTTTGTAGTTCAGGCTGGCCCTGAGCTCACTATGGTGCCCAGGCAAGCCGCCGCGAACTCAGCAATCCTCCTGTCTCTGCCTCCCAAGTGCTGGGATGACAGGCGTGAGCCACCATGTCCGGCATTGTAGTATGCGGTGTTTATTGTTGGTGGGCGTGTCTCCATGCCCAGCATTCTATGTGGTAACCAGGGATTGAACTCAGGTCCTTGCGCTTGCAAGGCAGGCGCCGGAACCACTGAGCTAACCCTCCGGCCCAATGCTCCATATTCTTGAGTAATGATGTTTTCAAAAGTATGATTTATTTCATTCATCAGAACCCTATCTTTGTGATGGTCATGCATTACACCTGGGCTTCAGTGAATTTTCAGTAGATTGTAACATCTTTTAGGGATCATGTCATCCTTTTAAAACTATCGTGACTGTTACTCTAAGGAACTCACATGTGTGTGATTGTGTGTATGTTTGCACACAAACATGTTTATGTCTATCTTGGTTTTGTCTCTGTGCCTGCATTTCCTCTTTGGTGACTTTCTGGGCCTGGGTGCTGAGGGACTAAAGCAACTCTGGGGGGGGTCGAGTAGGCGGGCAGTCCTGGAGTTGACATCTCTGAGCCTGCGAAGAGGTCGCTGTCACAGCCTGCTATGCTGACTTCGCCTGGGAAACCCGCTGTCGACAGTGAGGACATGGCGAGGCCCTGCGCAGAGGCTTATGCCTGTGATCCCAGCCACCCAAGAGGCTGGGCAGGAGGCCTGGGAGGCTGGCAGAGGCGATGCAGTGAGGCACCCATGTGAAAAAATAAAGGAACTTTTGTACTCTGACAGAGGGTTAAACAAAGACCATTGGCTGCCACAGCACTTCCAAGGATTTGATATTTCCAAGATCTCAACAGTGATGCCGAAGCAGTGTGAAGACTTCTGTCAGGCTGTAGCATTGTTGTCACTGTCAGTTAATATTTGATGACTTTCAAACATCTTTAATGTGACTCTACAAGTTGCTAATGAGGAGAGACATGTTTTCTGAAGAGCACTTTTCAGAGTAGCTGTAAACTTTCTTTAAACTTTTCTGTTTTGAGCTGCAGTTCCAGTGTCTATAGGACCTGGCAAAGTTGTACACAAAGAACAATCAATGAATTCTTAACAGTAAGGTCATGTGCAATAAATACCGCAGTTCCAAAGCCAAGTCAATACCATACTGTGAATTTCTCATCCAGATACTGAAATATAGATTTCTCATAGGAGGAACAGGAATGTCATCAGGAAAGATCAGTTACCACCCACAGAGAAAGGCTGGATTGATTGTGGTCTGTCTCATTTCATGGTGAAAATGTCAGAGGAGAAGAGAATATTCATGTAGGTCTTGGGGAGGGCAAAGGAGAAATCGATAAGCTAAGCCCTCTACCCCGTAATGGAACTGTGTTCTCTGGGGCAGGTTCTTTTTTCTTAAAGTTGGTATTTCTGACTCTGATATGTTGGTAGTTTTTGTCCTGGGAGATTCAGCAAGAGGTTTAGCGGAAAGGCACAGGGCAGATTTCACGGCTCTAGATAACTGGCCGAGCTAACTTGGTTCCATTTAAGCCTGTCGTTGGAGTTCTGGTTAAAACTTAAGTGAAGTCCTCCTTGATTTCAACCAAACCCTTTGAAGCCAAGAAGGAAAATACTAACAACAACAACAACAACAAAACTCCCTGTTTTTAGTCCTCATTTGCAATTTGCTAGTCACAGAATCTTGCGAATATTCCCCAGCCTCTGCGGAGCTCTGGGCTTGGCCGGTGTGATGGTGCTTCACTTTTCCTCCGCAGAAATGACACCCGGGATATAATAGCTGGCGGAGGGGTCAGAATGCGGAGGCAGTTCGGCCCCTCCCCCCAAGTGAGGGTTTCAGTGCGCGCCTGCAATTTACTTACCCTTCTACTAACCCGGTCAGGAAATCTCCTGCCGTTCATGTACATAAAACAGAAGAAGTCACGTGTTGTTGGGGGTTTTGTTTGTTTGTTTTTAAATAATGAGCATTAGCCAGGTTTTAAGAGCCTGATAGCTTCATGACCCAGCAGGCTCATCTCTGAATAGAAACCAAACAAATTACTTTTATTCTCTCCTTCTGCCTTCTCCAGGCACCTTTTAAAAATGAACAAGAGCAGCTCTGATTTGGAAAAAGTGAGCCAGGGCTCTGCAGAGAGCCTCAGCCCATCCTTCCGGGGCGTCCACATCAGCTTCACCACCAGCTCCACGGACAGCCTGGCCTCGGACTCCAGGACTGGCAGCGATGGAGGTGAGACTCACCCTTGACGGAGATGCCCAGATTCTCCTGGGCCACAAGCCCCACCTGGGTGGGCGCCAGGGTTTGAAAGGGCTGAGGACAGCCTGTCTCCTTGTTTCCATGACATCGTCTCTAATGCGGAACAGTTGATCTTAATTTCCTATTGAATATTTGACGGGCTGAGTTATCCATAGTGCCCTCCATAAGCAGAAATACATCGGCATGGCATCGAAGTGAGGACGGGACGGAGTTGGATCTCTGCATGGCTCCTGTTTCTTTGGGCAGCAAATCAGCTGTCAGAATTAGGTCCGAGGGGGTTGGGTGCACACCCACCAGCAGCTCTCACCCTCTGTGTGTGCCGCTTTGTCTCGCTCGCGTGCACACGAGACACTCAGCAGGCATCATTGGGTCACCATGCAACTCACTTTCTGGACCAAGTTCTAAAGCATAATATATAGCTGTTTCCTGACTGGATAAATTCCTAAAAGCAAGCTCCTGACATTTTCATACTTACGGGCTCAATGGGCAGTGTTAAAACCTCTCACCCTTTGGACATTTTGTGTGTGTGTGTGTGTGTGTCCTCTCCTGTGTTCCTCTTAGATGTGCATTAATTAGCAAGTCAAGTTCAGACCTGTGCTAGCATGACTTCCTTTCTCACTCCCATAGATGGAATTCTTAGTAGGCCACTTTGCCATAGGGGTTCCACTGTAAATTTCCCATCAGCCACATTATTTGAAAAATGGGTACTGACTGAGACAGAAGCCTGTGGTCTGAGTCAGAGTGAGGCGTTCGGATGGAAAACCTGATCGCTGTCACTTAAAAAGAGGAAGAGTCTCCGTCTTGACTTGGTGGGTAACAAAAATGACTTCCTTTTTCTGCAGATTTTTCGGGTACCTGTCTTCTTCCTTTTTCTACGGCACTGTGCACTAACTCAGCCAGGTGGATGACCCCAGAAAGCTGGGCGTCGGACCCCTGAGCCCCTGCACTGGTCAGCCCTCACCCTCTCTCGGAAGGACCCTGACCAGTTCTGAGCACGCAGTCGAGGACAGACCCGTGTGCTGGGCACCAGGCAGCTAGGATGCGTGGGAGTGGGGCGTACTGCTTCACGCTTTCCTCTCAGAACCTGTTCTCGGGACTCTTAAGAGTAAAACATCTACCACCAGGGCCAAGCAAGGAAATTGGGTTGCCCAGAACAGAGGGCTTCTAAAGGCGTCCACAAAAGAGACACTTGAGGAGGCGGGGGGCCGGCTCAGAGGAGGGCTTGTGGCAACGGTGACTTCAGTCCTGTCGGCAGCGTGGCTGGAATTGAGGCAGCAGGAGGCGCTGAGCGCTGGTCAGGCTACACGAGTGAGGAGCCAGACGCAGGGAAGGGGAGCCGCGGGGAGCTGCGGGCGGTGGGGCGGGAGCTGAGGCCAGCGCCTGCGTGACGAGGTCGGACGTGGGGGCCGGGGCCCACCCAACAGGACGTCTTCTCGTATTAATTTCTGAATAACAAATTAAAATCAATATGTGTTCGTGGTTACTTCAGAATGGCTCCCAGGAGCCAGCATGTCGGCGGCTGCTCCTTCACGGAGCGCTGTGCACAACCCTGTCTGACACTGCAGGACTCTGTCTCTGTCTCTCCCTCTCTCTGTCTCTCTCTTCCCCTGTTCTCCTCTCTTTCTTCCTCTCTCTCGTCACCTTAACCTCATTTGAAGGATGAATCTGGAGAGTCCACGGAGCCCCCGCTCACAGAATGTGAGAAATCGCTTCTTCACCTTCATATCCTTAACCAGGGCAGTGTGTTGTGTGCTTGAGGTCTGTTATTGAACAATTCGCTCTCTACCCCATGAAGTTTTAATCTCCTTCTACCTTACAGCTAAAATATTTACTCCTAAAAAACAAAATAAAATATTTACTCCTTTAAACATGTATATTAAATGATATATAATATATAATTATACATATTAGTATGCATTCCGTATGCGTTTGAGATCCACAGCAGCTGCAGCCATCTTGGGGGGGGGGCTGGGACATACACATAGGGACGTTTGGCCTTTGTTGTTTTCCCTTCCCCCACTCTGCCTGCCCCGCCTCCCGCGGGTCTCCTTCCGTCTCCATGGTATTTACCCATCCTGCCCTTTGCTGCGCTTCCCATCTAGTAGCGAAGCTGAGACTACAGATCAGAATAGAAGTAGAATCCATGTGAGCTGACGTTACCTGAAGCTAAAATGTAGCATCTACTGCTTTAGTGTTCTACGGAAAGTGGAAAGGTGCCGCGAGAGCCTCCAGATGTTTGACAGGAAGAACTCACTAACGAAAACTGCACTTTTTTGGCCCCTTGCATCCACCATCTGGGCTACTCTGAATGAGTTGAAGCAAAGGCCATCCCGGGATATGTCATCATAGCAGTTTCTGGAAGCTTATTGGAAATCGATCAGGGTTTGTGGTTAAAGTTAGCTGTTTGCCATTCAGGTTTTGTGGCAGAAAGCAAGTTTTAAATTTTATAAGAAGAGCATAATTGAAATCTGTAGCTTTGTTATGCTTTTATTCTTTTAATTTTATTTGTATTGGCACTGTCAGCAGTACATAATGTTTACATTCCTTGTGTGGAGTTAGTACATGTGCATGATGATTCCTTTTTTCCATCCACTTTCCCTCTCCTCTCTGCCCCTTCCCCCCATATCTCCACTCCCTTCCCATCGGAGAAAGATCGATCTCCTGGCCTTTCGTTGTGCTTGTTTTTAGAAACAGGGTCTTGCCCTGTATTAGCTGGCCTCAAGCTTGCTCAGTTGGGGAAGCAAAACAGGTCTGTGCCGCAGGGAGGGCTGCCTGGGGAGGGCGGATGGAAGAGAGAAGCGACCGGCTACAGGACCCTGAGAAACAGTCATTAGAAGACTCTGGTCTCAGGTGCTGACTTCTCCTGACACAGACCTGACGTTGCGTCGAGATCATCTCCCTTTGATTCAGGATAATGTCGAGATGCAGTTCACCAGTTCAGACCTCAGCGGATGCCAGGAGATGAGAGCCGATGGGAGCTTCGGGCACCTCACAGAGCAGAAGAGGGCTGCCCTGCACGGCGAGCGGGTTTAGTTCACATGGAGACGAGCGCCAGGGCACCCAGTTGTCTCTCTTCTCACTCCTAGCACGGCAGAGCCAGAGCAAGGTAATGAAACATCATGGCGGGAGTTCCCTTGTTTTGGTCAGTCTCAGTGCCAGGGAGATCTTACAAGGTGCGTAGCGAGGCAGCCCCTCCTTTGACAGGCCCTTGCTGAGTGCAAGCTGTGTGCTAGATGTAGTTCTGCGTGATGAAGACCCGGAAGCGGAAAGAAGTCCCAGTCCTCATTCCTGACGAGTAGGCAGGGAGTCGATGGCAGTAGGTTCTGGGGAGAAGGAGGAGGCAGGAAGAAGCAGGAGGGTAGAGGGCAGCACCCCCTCACCCCCGCCTTCACCAGGCCATGGTTCCCCCTACCCCACCCCCAATTTGGTCACCTGTGACCCTGTAAGAAGAAATTACATTTTTAAAAGGAGGTCTTGGAAAGGGTATTTAAAAGCAAATATGCACCCTAGGGTATTTTATGACTCTAAAGCAGGCTTGCTAAGCACCTGATTCGAAGTGCCCAGGTGGAGGTCTAATACGTGACACTGGGGATTTGCCCTAACGCAGGGAGCACCCCCATTCCCTCTGGGAGACAAACGGACACACAGATCGTGTTCTGGGAAATCTATGCTGAAGGGAGAAAGAGGGCAAAGAGATTCCTTAAGATTTTCCGTGTCCAGGGCTGTAATATCTACACAGCTAACCCTACACAGCTCTGTTCAAAGTGAGTCATAAACTGTATGTTATTACTTCAGTCAGTCAAGTTAATACATATGTTTGATCAAAATTTGGACTGTTCAAAAGGGTGTAAGAGGGAGTCTTCTGACATCCACAAGATCTTCCACCACCACTTGGGACATTTTTATATCCTCCCCGAGGTGTTTATCCATATTCCAGATGTCATAAAATTCAATTATAAGCCTTTTGTACTTAATATATCTTGAAGTATTTCAAGTTAGAACCTTTAAGCCTACTTCATTTTTAAAAATTGCTGCAGGCTTTATTGTATAAAGAAGTCAAACCCTTCTCTTTCCAGTGCATGTTTAGACTGTTCTCACTACATGGCTACAGTAGCTCCTGAATTGTGGATTTGGTGAGTGTATCTGTAAGGTACATTCTTAGAAAAAAAAAACAAAATCAGCACGTCAAAAATTTGTACACATTTCAGATTGTGATCTTAGAAATGCTAGTTTGGCTTTTTGTTTAGCATGTGAAGATGCTTGGGAGGAAAAGTCACCAGCCCAGAACCACAGCTGAGCTGCAGGCACAGTGGACCAGGCATCTAGTGTCTGTTTTCTGCACTGAGACAGGCCTCTCTGCTTTTGCCTGTAAATCACCTTCTTCTCTTGATTATTGTGTCCTGGCCTGAAGATATTCCTCACAAATGCCACATTTTCCACCCAGTTGTAAAATGTTAATAACATGCTTCCAGTTTCAGACCACATTTATCTTCTTGAAAAAGCAAAGGTTTCCTTTTAAAGGAATGTTTTTGCTTTTTTTTCCCCCCACATAATGTCGAGCCTGTTATAACTATGGAACCAAACATGAGGTTGCACAATTTTCCTCTGGAGGAAAAAGTTACACGTGGAGCTCAGCCCCAGCTTTCACGTGCCCCGGTGTGGGTATGGGATCAGGGTTGACAGACTCCTGCTTCACTGCTGCTTCCTGTGTGACAGTGACAAGGTGCTTACATAGATGGCTCTGGTTTTCTTATCTCTGACAGGGGACTGAGCTAGGTCACAGGATCTGAGCAAAGATTTTTCCATCTGCTTTGTTCCTGATGCCTTATGCTTAGTAGGGAAATGAGTAGACAGATCTACCCGACACTTACTGCTTGTATAGTCTGTTACCCTCATTAAAAATCTATCTGTGCAGCCGGGCGTGGTGGCTCACGCCTGTAATCCCAGCACTCGGGAGGCAGAGACAGGAGGATTGCTGAGTTCGAGGCTTGCCTGGGCTACATAGTGAGCTCAGAGCCAGCCTGAACTACAAGGCGAGACCCTGTCTCAAAAAAAAAAAAAA